>JAFMTC010001067.1:156595-184419 GCA_018845635.1 Nicrophorus orbicollis
TAAATCTCGGCCCTGCTGACCCGGTCGGGGGGTCCGAAACAAGTGGCGGTTAGTTATGTCTAATTTCCTGTTCTGGTCAAGCCGCTGAATATTAATGGTCAACCAACATCGCAGTCGACCTTCTCACTCCATCTCACGAACACCACACACCACGCACCCCCTACGAAACGCTGGATATTTTATAGGGAGACCCACCGCCCTCCACGCACTCCGCACACTGTAATTTAATACAAACCTATTTATTAGGATGTCATTCCACTTTACCGAGACAACAATTTAGAAGGGTTTTTTTAGAAGACATTCCGATAAGATCTTGATTGCCCGTAAACGGAAGACGTATTATTAATTATTAACAAAAAATATGATTATTTCTACTTTTAATGTAACTTACAAACTATTAGTTTAATCAGGTACCAATTTCGTCAGATGTAACAAGCATTTTACTTTTTTGACTATCGAAATTCTGTCCAAGAAAGAAGTTGACTGGTTTCAAAATTTTGTTCCAACAATTTTGATGATGAAAATGTACCATGAAAAGCCATTTGAAGCTTGCTGCATTCTGAAGATTATTGTATTTTCGTCGTTTTCCAATTAGGTTATTTTCACTACGATTGATCAATTTATTTCAAAGTTAATCTAACGATGCAATATAATCTTTTTGTACAAAAAGTGTATAATTTCTTGTAAAACCATGATCCATTTACTGTCTAAGATTCCGTAACGAAGAAGATGAATGGAAATGAATCGTTCGTCCCGTGAATCTATTACACGAATTAAGTGTTAAAGATTTCAGAGCCCGAGCTCGGACGTGCCTTCACGTACGACTCATTAGTTACGAAATAAAACTAGTAGCCGCATGTAATGGCAAGTCCTGCTCAAAAGGATTTATTTATTTATGCATCCCGGCTCCGGTCCTTCTCCACGTACGCCTCTCGCCTCGTCTCACTTCTTCCACCATCCTTTCACTCCTCTAACCCCCCCCCCGCACATGAAATATGCCTGGTAGCAAGAAGCAAGCAAACCGCCTTCCTTTTATTTTATTAATATTAACACATAAACCACGGGACAGGGCATTTAATATCTGGGGAGTCCTCCCAGTCAGATACACTCTTTATCTCGGATATCAATGATTTACATTTACACGAACCGCATTTTTGTCATTCCTTTAGCTACGAGTCAAGTTATTAGTTTCATTCTCTATTTTCTTTACAATCCTCCGAGCTTCGAGCACGAAATTGTAGGCTAATGATGTTTTTATTTGCGGCTGAAATAGTAATGAAGTGGGCGCGAAAATGATGGAAATAAACAAAGGTGGCGCACGCAAACCGAGGATAACAAAAGGGTGCCGATTTTATCGAATCACACACATATATATATATATTTTTATTATAGCGCTGATTGAAATATTGCAAGTGATTTGGGGGTCGTGTGGGATAAAACCAACAAAATAAAGGAAGAATGTGTTTCGGCGAGGAGATTTTCACGCCCCGATAAAGCCTTGGGGGCAGTTTCGGGGAAAATCTCCTAATCCGAAAAAGCACCGGGGATTAATTAGTCCTTGAAGCGTGTTGGAAAAGGAGAAAGAGATGCAAGATTAAGTGAGAGAAAAAAAAACTAGTTATTGTTAACGCCGACAGATGGTGCGTGTGTGTCTGCTGGGAGTAAAAGGCATATGTTTAAGTACGTAAATATTGTGATTAAGTGATTTTTTTTTGTTGCTGTAAAGTTGAGACTACTTGTTTCTCCATCTCCGCTCCCTTCTTCTTCGATCTTTCGTATGGTCGTAATTTCGGATACTACAATTTTTACGGTGATTCTTGGAAGGCACCTTGGTCGTAAGGACGATTAGTCAAGCAGGGATGTGTCAACTTTTACGACTTCTCCGGACAGCCCACCTGATCCTCGTCCTCCTGCAAACGTCAACCGTCCGATTTTACGCCGCATAAAAATCGAATCTAATTAAAACCGTAACGCAACAATGTCTACGCACCTATAATTAGGTATACCACCACCTTAGGTATACCATCAGCAGCAACAACCACCTCCGGTTTTGTTTCTAATTAAGCTTTTCGGATGGACTGAGAGAAACCGCGGCTATCAATCAGTCCTCCTAAGTAGTACTAGTAGTTTATGGAAACCACCATCAATCCAACGCCGATGGTAATGGTAATAATGGTACCGGTACCGGTACCGGGATTCTTATGCGCTCCGAACTCCGGTTCAAAGATAAATTCGTCTCTAGATTGGGTTCCGCGCCGCGTGATTTGTACATGTCACGGCGGAGGTCATCCAAAAGGTGTTAATGACCATTACCGAAGGAGAAGGAAACCCCCGCCATCCTACGCCTCGCACATCACTTCGACCCACGTGAAATAATTAAGATATCACTCAAAACGTTCCAATAATCGATTTACAACCTCTCTTCAATTCACTTATTATAGAAACAATCCAAAATCAAAACTTTAGATAAAGTTCATAAACTATTAATTAAGTAAATTAATAGAAACTCTCTTATTATAAACATTCCAATATCAAAACTCTCAATTCCAATAGAAGAAGAACCAATAAACTTTTATTTTAATCACAAATAAATAATCATATTTATTGTAACAGTTACACAAACTGTTGAACATTCATTTTCAACCTCAATTTACCAATAATTCTATTCAAAAATTCAATTAATAATAATCTTTAAATGTTTATCTCATAATTAGTATTTGTTATATAAACTGTTATTTCATAAGAAAATGTCATACTTTAACAATTATAAAATATCACATAAAAGTACTGATTAGCTAATTGCAACATTTAACATTATTAACTACAAGTAATAACAATATTTAGCTAAAATATGTATGTATATTAAGAATACAATAAATATTGTTTACTGTTATTATTTGTTTAGAATATAAAAGTAATGATTGTGAAATAAACGTTTCATTCAATTTAATTTAGTAAATAAAAGCGACCGTAACCAGAGGAGTAAACTCGAAGCCGAACCGCGGTTATTCACACATGTACATAATATATAATATAACACAGCAAACAAACAAAACGAGGAACAGCAGAAACAAAGAAAAAGGTGAAATAATAATGATAATAATATAAATGTGGCGGAGGACAGGAAACCGGAAGTTAATCTGCAACTGCACGTAGATATATCGACCGGTAGCCGAGCGGAACTTCCGGTGGACCGGAAACATAAAAAAAAGGAGAGTCGAGAGCGAAAGAGATGGGAAAATTTGCGGGTTCCACCGAAGCCGACAATTAGAATTTTCCTCGTTTCATTTACCATTTTAACATTTTCCAACTCCATCTTCTGATATTTTGTTTTTCACGGCGTCGTCGCGCGCGTGAGGAGGTCGCACACAATGGGCCGAACATCACCTGTAAATGATATCTTTATCAGATGGGCTTTTGGTCATAGGTCGAACGGATCATCGGGCGTACGGCGATCTCTCCACTCTTTGCACAATCATAATTTGTTCTTCCTTCTTCATTTCGTTTTTTTTTCCTCTCTTTTGTTCCTTTCTCCATGCTAATGGAAGGAGACGGCTTGCAGGAATCGTTTGGAAGAGAGACGGAGATGGAGAGTTCAAGGACCTGCGAGGAACCAGTCGAGATGGAAAGATGCTCCTCACTTCTTTGACAGATCGCGTTTCCCTTCAACTCGCTCGCAACATCCGATATACGTACGACTTCTATTTGCCACTCTCGAATATGTTACATGTGCACACATATAAATACGAATAAACCAACATCCTTCGAATTATATAACCATCCATTCACAGTGAATGGAAGAAAATGTTAGAAACAAGATGCTCGTTAATGCGAAAAACGTGCTAAACAACAGATTTTAAATTTATGGGCTTGGAACATATTTTATTGGCACGCGTCAAGGGCTTCAAAAATTTGGGACTTGTCATGTTTTACGACCGCTGACAACTTTCCTTCGGAGTTAACACATGTTTTTCATTTCCAACAGATGCACCAAAAGGCAACAGATCATTAAACGTTTAATCCTAATTAGTAAATTAGATCAATACAATTTAGAATCAATACTAACGGACTAATCGAAACCGGACTGTACGAAGTATTGTTCAATTATAAATGGTATATTAATAGAAGAAAGAGAAATGTAAATCCATTTTTTTTTAATATATCAATTTTTCATATATCATTTAATTCACAAATTGGATGGAGATCTTTAAGTTTTAGTCCTCATACATCTTAAGTAAAATGAAATAATAGTAAAAATAACTTGGATAGAGCAAATTAATATGAAATACTATAATGGTATTCTTATATTCTAACCTTGTAATTTCTTCATTTTTATTGCAATTAATTTATGTTTTTGTAATTTTATTACAATAATTATTATTTTAAAGTGTTAAACATACAAAAACGTAACAATTTCATCAAAATCTTCTCTCGTATGATCAAGGATTAAGGCGAAAGAAAGAAGTGAGATAAATAGAGTGAGAAAAAGAAAACGTAATCCCTTTTTATCCTAAATCCGAATTATCTGCTTCTCACTCCCTCGCACATCGTCCTTCCTACCTTTGCAGAAGATTTACTTTTTTTTTGAACCGCCGCCTTTGCGAAATACCGAGAAAAGCGAACCGTGCAGAAAAATCGGTACTGACATTTTGTTTTTGGAGGAGTAAGAATGAAGGCACGAAAAAAGGAAGAAGGAATCCCTTTCTTTTTGTTGTTGTTGCACGCAACGGACGTTGTGTGTATGTGTGTTGAGCGGCAGAAGAACACGAACAAGAAAAACAACGAGCTTTATTTACATCTCGCAATTATTGGATTGTTTTCCGCATGGTTTCGTTTCAATTTTTCAGTATTTCGTGTGTTGTTTTTTTTTCTAATCTGGGTGTAGGAAGAACCATTTCGTAACTTCAATTAGTGCCAAATCGATGGTTTTCACGATAAGGAAAAATGAAGTTGGGGAAAAATAGAAAGAAAACGACCACAACGAGATTCGGTAATTGAACTACTTGATGGCCTCCTCTCCACGACACTAGTTTAGGTTCTTTCTATCTTTTATTCCTTTTTTTTTCAAGTTTTGTATAATCGTTTGAGATCGTTGCGCCAATGACGCATGACCGGACGGAGGAAACAATTGGATAACTTTTTTTTATTACCCAATAACGTTTTGGTAGTTTCGGTTTCATTGCTGAGGCAACAAGAGAAGTTTCAATACCTAACAACCTTATTAGTAAACCTTCAAGTAATTACATAGAGAAACACCGAAAATCAATGAAAATATTTAAATTTTACTAAATAATAACTTAATTATATTATAAGAAAGTATAAAATTAGTATAGAAAAAACAACATTAGGAAAAATTATGTTACTCATTGATTAATAGTATCAAAAATTACTCAAACTATTTACAAATGGATATTATCCAATTATTTTACAAAATTGCTCGTCTAAATTGTTAAATTACTTAGCCTAATTCAATATTTCTTCATGTACAATATATTATCCAATTATTTTATAAAATTACAATTCTAAATCGACGAATTACTTAACCCAATTCATTATTACTTTGTACACAAATGATTAATGTTCATAGACTAAATTTCAATATCAAAACTAATGTTAAAAACTGTTACTTAATTGAAGATTTATAATTACGTGATTAAAAGAAATGTAAACAATATTTTAAAAGAAACTAAATAAGCAAGTTCCACTATTATATTTGTTATTTAATGGGTGAAGATTATTATTAATTGAAGTAGAAAATTGTAGTTTTTATAAGTCTCTTTAATGTAAAATAACTAACAATATTAATTATTTAAAAACTTAATTTATATAGATTACTTTAACATCATTTTTGTCAATTAATAATCAAGATTTTATGAAGATTAATAACAAAAAATGTTGAATTTATTGTAATTTGTCAAAGCTGTTTTAGAATTTCCATTGAGTTTTGATTGGAGATTAATCGAAACAATAGGATTTAATTGCTACCGAGGACAAACGTTACGCAATGTGTAGGAATAAAGAAATGGAAAGATGTCATCTCACAGGAATTTGTAAATAAGGTTACTCATTGATTTAATTTTGAATAGTTTAGTTTGAACAAAACCGTTTTTTCTCGCAAAATATTTCCAAAGCTATAAATCTAATCATCAAAAACACTATTATTTCGTCCATTTCACAATCAGCACGTTCGATTATTATGCAATGCTGTTATTGTTGATTGAAATCCATCATAATTTTGAGTAGTTTTGTTTGAACAAAACCGTTTCTTCTCGCATAATATTTCAAAAGCTATAAATCTAATCATCTAATCAAAGTTTTATACTTTCAATTATTTAGCAGAAAACATATTAAACGTATAGTATTAACTATATAGATCAAATAGCATAAATTATCATATTATATTTCAAGTTTTCAAGTCTATTTTAGTTGTAGATTAGTTAAAAGTAAAAATGAGTTTTATAGAATCTAGTGTAGTTGAAAACGAATTATGTAATTTGGTTTTCAAAATATAAAAGTCTATTTTGTTGAAGGATTAATAATATTGTTATCAGAAACGTATTTCAGTTAGAAAATGAAGAAACTGATTGAAGGTATAAATAACTTTATATTTATGATAATATCATTAATTGCATCAACAACTAAAAACATTAAAGCCAAAATGTGTTCGTAAATACTTTGCTTTTAATAAAGCAAATCGTGTCACTTACTTATAACATGGAAATCTAGATAAGTAAAGTAATAATTAAAAAATCAAACTTCCTTTGATCGTAACTATCGTAAATAAATCTGAGCTCACTAATTGTAACGATTAATCTACAACATCCACTAATTGGAGCGACCGCCTAATTACGGCACCCTTTCGTTATTTGTTTTTCGCCCTCAGAAACGAGCCTAATTTTATATTTTCCGGCCCTTTCTTGGGGCCGCTTCTCCACGATTTATGGTCGACACCTCCGAAGAGATAAAAAAAAACGAGGGCCACCGGGTTCAATCGTGTCTCCGTTTTGTGTTCTTTTTTTCTTCTTTCGGTTAACATAATTTGTAGGGCAGTTTAGATGGTTGTTAAAGCAATTAAAGATATGTCGTGAAAGTGGACTTGATCCGATAAAAGAGGGGAGGACGATAGTAGACTGCATGTGTTTGAGTGCATGCATGTACACACAGAAATGGGTGAGTGTGTATGAGCAGGTAACGCGCGGGTGAGAGGAGATAAATTAAATTAATAGCATAGCAAGCAGATAGGCATCGCTGTAATTGGAAATATTCTGCTCTCCTCGCGCTTTTTCTCTCTCTCTCTCCCTCTCACACACACACTCTCTTATCCACTCATTCCGCATCTCTTTTTTCCCTTCATCTCGACCATCCGCGGCTCATGTTTACGTGCGCAACGTATGGGCATTATGCAAGTATTACAAATTCTTGTAGTGGAGATAATCGCAGAATCAATATTTATTGCCGCGTCCGGCAGCTGTTTGCGAAACAAACAAATAGCACCGCTGCGGATCGTCGGTGGTGGTGAGACGGAGGGTGAAAAGGGCCGAAAATTCTGTATTTGCGTGCGACAGACATGCTTGTAGCAGCAGCAGCGATATACTAGTAGTTGCAGTAGTCCCCAGACTGGAGAGCGCCAATTTCAATTGTTTTCGAGGGTCATGGGTCTGGTGGGGGGGGAGGGGTGCTGTTTCCGGATGACGACGGCTGCAGAACCCTTTTCCAGATCCCAGATTTGGCCCAGTTTCTTAGTCCGCCCATTACACGGGAACATGTGCCATATGAATATTAATCCTCCGGAAAATCTAAATAACTTAATTCTCTTGCCTCAACCAAACTGAGATACACCACTGAACGAGAGATGAATATAAACAGAGATGAAACATGTAAATGCAGATGGGACCGAGAGAGAGCGAAGGGAACAGTTTGAGCCGTGCCCAAAAACACCATTATTTCGTCCATTTCACAATCAGCGCGTTCAATTATTATGCAATGCGATTATTGCCGATTGAAATCCATCATGCGTTACGAAAATTTAGAATTTATATAATTTCGCAATCGTCCCATGTTTCAATTACCTCCTTTACTACATACCATTCTACATTTGCTAATAAAATCTAAAAAAAAAAAATATGAAACAATAACAGCATTATTTGCATTAACCTTTCGATTTCATCAATATAGAAATCTTCAATTACGCCCTGAATACCGAAAAATCAATCATTCAAATTATAATCAATTATTGATTTTTCTTAATTAATGCTATTGCCGCAAAGGGCTACAGACTTTCTGCCCTTTTTTACGTTTTCTCAAAAAATATGAATTTTGAATATTGATTGAATTAGCTAATGAAGCAAGTAGGAAAATTTAAGTTTTTGATCATTAGAAACTGTCTTTTTATTACAAATATTGTATATTGTATGATTACGTTACATTATAAATGTTAATGAAGTTTCAATATGAATATATCAATTGTGTTTGCATGCAATTCGTATTGTTTTGCTAAACTTTTTTTTCCCCAAAATTCCGTCAAAGGCGAAAATCAAGTTGGCCCCCAATCAAAGTGTAACATAATGTTATGTTTCCTGTTAGTGGATCCCGGTAATTGATTCTTCCCCTTCTCGTTTGATACCAGATCTCCATTCGCGATAGACCTTAATTGATTCGTAAAAGCTTCTGCAAACAAAGTCGAAGAGGAAGAGTTCGCAGATCCCCATCTGATAATCCGTCGGCAACATCGCAGCAAGCCGGGGTGGCGAAATGCGTTATGTTAATGTTCTCTGAGGGTTGCGCCATCTCTGGTAACGTTTACGAGCCGCACCTAACCGCCCAACTCCCCGAAACCGATAATGCTGTCATGAATCACAGGTAGATAAGGACGATGAGGCGGAGGTTATGGAGGCGGAGGATGAGGATGCGTTCTGCTGGTGCACATTTGATAATTTCCTGCGATTACGAGCGCGCATAATTGGGGAAGGGCTGACCGGAAATTGAGGGCGCGCATGTGGCCGCTTCCACCCGGAAATGACGCTTGTCAATTGGGTGTCGTCGAAACGTCAAAACCAAATGTATCCCGTGATTTGTGTTATGTTTGTTGCTTCGCTCGTCGAAATGCAAAATTTGACCATCATTCAACCTAAAAAATAACTTTGTCCGTCATTGCTGCACCAAATATACAATAATTTAACATCAATGAAATACACACATTAGATGCGAGTTTTCACATAGTTCTAAATAAATCACTTGCAAATATAAAACTTAAGAGAGAATAACAACAGATATAAAATATTAAAAGAAGCACAGCATCCAGAGAGCTCCTGTTTTGTTCCATTCCTTTTCGGTGTGGAGAATACATAAAAAAAAACCGAAAGAGAAAAAGAAAGGAAACCCCGACAGGAGGCTTTAAAATTAACACATTCCAACAACCACTTTGTTTTGACACGACACGAGATCGTAATCGCTTAAACGGTCCAAACAAAAGTCGGGTCTTCGGACCAGTTTCGATTTCACATGGAAGACGAAAAAATAAAAGCGAAGAAAAGAAGACGCAATATCGAAATAATTAATGAAAAGCAAGAATCGATTGATTCGACCATTAATTAAGGCAAACAGCGATCTCCAACGAACCAAATTAAATTTGGTAATTAAAAAATGATTTTTTTAAATTAGTATCTAGTGTTTATTCCTTGACCTCGGGTCTTTCGTTTAAGTTAATTAGAGCAACGAAACTGGATCGATTGTTTCGTATTTCGTTTTCGTTTTTATTGTTTTTGCTTTTCGATTGACGAAATCTGTAGTGACAGCTGTCGTGTTCTTTCGAGGCAACAACTTTACTCACTCACTGCTACCTACTACTTAAGTCTCTTCTTTACGGGTGTTTATCAAGATCGGACTTTTTTGGTGGATTCCTTGTAATAAGATACTTTTGAGACGAAAATATTATTGAGATTATTAAACCGTAAACTCTTGCTCTAAATGAAGAGACGACTGAAATGAATGTTATAATATATTATATGTATTTTAATGTTTTAAAGCTAAGACATCACTCAAGAAAACGTAATTAGAGGTACATATGTATCTATAGTATCTAAATATAGAGAAAAGCAGTGTCTGCACATTTTTGCTTATAGCTCGAAAACTAATTATGACAAATTAATAATTAAGCATGCAAATTAAAGCTAGATAATCGCTCTTTAAAACGCATGTATTGGAACACTTGTATCGTTTGTCATTTAGCTGCAATTCACTGTCAAAGTTGAAGAAAAGTTTTTAAGCCTCGAAAAAAGTAGTGTCTTCACATTTTTGCTTATAGCTCGAAAACTAATTACGACAAATTAATAATTAAGCATGCAAATTAAAGCTGAATAATCACTCTTTAAAACGCATGTATTGGAATACTTGTATCCTTTGTCATTTGACTGCAATTCACTGTCAAAGTTGAAGAAATGTTTTTAAGACTCGAAAAAAGCAGTGTCCTCACATTTTTGCTAATAGCTCAAAATCTAATAACGACAAACTAATACTTAAGCATTCAAATTAAAGCTGAATAATCACTCTTTAAAAAGTATGTTCTGAAATAGTTGTATCATTTGTCATTTGGTTACAATTCACTGTCAAAATCCTGAAATGAATCGATAACGCACGATGGAAATTTAATAAATTACTGAGCAAATAGACGATTTGTAAGTTGTGGAAATTACGTACAGAATCAATGATATATTGCTTCATCTAACGGCGCATAAAAATGAATGTTAATGCGTCTTTGGGAATTAGAAAGAAATTAAGACATCGCATCAAAGCTAACGACGGTCATGAAACGTGATGCAACGCAGCCTAAAGTGTGTGTGAGTGTGTGTGCTCCGTAATTTATCTTAATAATTTTAATAGCAAATGGAACATATGACTAATAGGCTTCGGTTCCTAATTTCGTCTGCTCGACCATTATTATCTAAACGCGAAACAAAGCGATTACGTTTTTTTCATTCTCAAATTAATTACCTTCCACGGTAATTAAGACATTGAGAAAGTCGCCTCAACACGTGCTGTAATCTCATTTCAAAAGTTGCTTGTTCAATCATCCTCCGAATCCTGCTACAATATAATTTACCAAAATCATGATTTATTATTAATACTTTTTATTGACCCTAATTTGAATAAAATATATCTTCATTAATTGTATTGAATTTATATTTTGTTGTTGTTGTTGTAACAAATGTTATTATTATTATATCACCCATATAAAAGTCAATTTTTTAAAAATTTAATTACGTTATTTTTACGTAAATTAATTATGTTTAATTAAGTAATTATTTTGAATTTATGTTTCACTAAATGAATTTTATGGTTTGTTAAATATATTTAATTACATATAAACAAAATTAACTTAATTTCATAATATTTCCTACAGAAAATCTTCATAATTATATAGTCTGTTATTCAATCTTAAGGTTTTTTTTAAATGTTCATCTTTTCAATCATTTCAACACCAATTTCTATAGGATTTTATTGATTATTTCAATTTGAAAATCTACATATTTGTACTTTATTCGTTTTTCTACAATCAAGTAATATTCTTAGATTTCCAACTTTTCTGTTCTAATATTACTTTCAAAAATTCACAATTAATGGGTAAAGTTTTCAATTAACAACCGGTAGTTTCTTCAAAGTTATCCCAATAGTACCTTAACATATTAATCATCCATCCAGGTGTTTTTCCAGATATTATTTGACTTTGTCGGATGTCGGTGTTAGTTTGAAGCTGAACGTAACCGATGGATACTGGCCCTTTCTAATTGTTAACGTGACATGCAAAATTTTGGGTCCGTTTACCTTGATACGGTATAATTTTCAGCCATTCCCAAATAATTTCGAGGTTTTCTAAAAGTATTCGTTATTCGAGCTGATGTAACATTACGTTTCAATATTTTGTCGAATATACTTATATAATCCATAATATTTAAAACCTATACTCTGTTATAACTGTATTATTTATAATTTAGCTGTAACACACTGTAAAATTTGATTATATGTTTTCTTAAGCTTCGAAAAAGCAATGTCTTTACATTATTACGTATATCTCAATAACTATTAGCAACGAATTAATAGTTAAGCAACCAAATTAAAGCTGAATAATCACTCTTTAAAACGCATGTATTGGAACACTTGTACCATTTGTCATTTGGCTGCTATTGACTGTCAAAATTGATGTTTTTAAACCTCGAAAAAAGCAGTAACTTCACACTTTTGCTTATAGCTTGAAAACAAATTACGACAAATGAATAATTAAACATGCAAATTAAAGCTGAATAATCACTCTTTAAAACGCATGCATTGGAATACTTATATCGTTTGTCATTTGGATGCAATTCACTGTCAAAGTTAATGATATGTTTTTTAAGCTCAAAAAAAGCAGTATCTTCACACTTTTGCTTATAACTCGAAAACTAATTACGACAAATGAATAATTAAGCATGCAAATTAAAACTGAATAATCACTCTTTGAAATGCATGTACTGGAATAGTCGTATCGTTTGTCATTTGGCTGCAATTCACTGTCAAAATTAAGAAATGTTTTTAAGCCTCGAAAAAAGCAGTGTCTTCACATTTTTGCTTATAGCTGGAAAACTAGTTACGACACATGAATAACTAAGCAACCAAATGAAAGCTGAATAATAATTCTTTAAAACGTATATAGTGGTATAGTTGTATCTTTTATCGATTAGCCATAATTTAATGTCAAACTCGAAGAAATATTCTTTATAGCTTCGGAAAACCAGTGTCTTTACATTTTTGTTTATATCTCGAAAACAATTAACAAGAAGTATATAAATAAGCAACCAAATTAAAGCTAAGTAAACACTCTTTAAAACATATACTGGTATAGTTGTATCATTTGTCATTTAGTAGAGTAATACACTGTCAAACTTGAAGAAATTATTTTTTTGAGCTTTGAAAATTATATTTCGAAAACTTTTTTGCATCCTATGATTGTACATCAACAGATTGTACATTACCGACAACTAATTACTCTTTTAATTGGTTTGTAAAGATTAATATGAAAGTACACAAATTGTTCACATTTTTTCTTACATTTTATTTTTCTTTAATTTAAGAGACAAATAATGTCGATGGTATGCGAATACATAATTTGCGGGACAAAAAAAACTTGCTTATTAATATGAAATTGTGAAGAATGCACTAAGTTTCTGAAATTATACATGTTTTGTCCAGAGGGCACTCTCCATCTCGTTGCCAAGCGACGTTTGTCCGGTGCGCGAGGAATGCAGAATGGTTGTTACATTAATATTCATAAACAGAATAACGTAATTTCTCACAAGTCATTTTCCATTATTGAACCGGAGCTGATAAAGTCCCCTCTTCGTGTGTCTGCAAGCAACGAACCCCCCTTTTCGTTTCTTTTACCGCTACCCCCTTCTTTTCGACAAAAGACGAACCCCCGGAATTAACATGGATCTCGCCGTAATTACGCAATCGGCGATCGCGAACGGTCATCGCGTGGAGGATTTGTGCACTGGAGGAGAGAGTTGGCGTGTTCCACTTAAACTTCAAGAGGGAAATATAATAATTTCCATACCGTAGACTCACGCTGTTATCACTCAATCAATCGTTGCTAGACGTTTGCTTTAATTTCCAGAGGCGATTTCCATCTCTGATCATTTACATCCAATTTGACGGGCCCAGAGGATTTCCATATTTTCACCAAAGCTCCTGGTCTTACTCCTCCCTTTATTATTTTCTTTCTTTTCTTTTTTGTGTGTGTGTGTGTCTGAAAAGATCATCCGATTGCGCGCAGGTGTACGAACTAGGATTTATTCGAAAACCCTTCCTTCCAGGCCCTTCCCTCCTTCAAATAAAGCTCGGAAAGATTTGCAAGTTAATTAATTTACGAATCTCCGCACTGCACATTCAATCGGCACCGTAATTATTATCATTTCACATTCGGGATTTTCGACCGTTTGTTTTCAATTGAAAGGGCAACCGAAATTTCCATCCATCCCCAAAAATATACGGTAATTACTTAATTAGAGTGGGGTTCCGAATCGTTCGTCCCCCTTTTCATCGGAAAATAATAAACACAACCGAAGCCACACAAAGATCCTACTGGCGAATGCATTTTGCGAACCGAAAGTTAACTGCCGCCCCAATTATTTCATCCACTTTATTTATCCGGAGGATAAAGTCTAACTTCATTTCGGAGACGGTAAATATTAAATAACGATTACCATTAGACGATGCGTCGTCATAATCTGATGTTTCCATCTCCGAAACGACATTAGCTCAAATTTCGTGTCGCGGTAATAACGTTTTGTGCTTCGGCGGCGGCGGCGGCGATAAAGTGAAATTGTTACGTAACGCGAGCAGCGCGTGCGGCGCCGATGATAATGCACCTAATGAGGCCAGAATTCAAAAGGGAGGGAAAAAAAATATGAATTTATCGAACTATTACAGGGCACACAATTGCTAACTTAATTAGTGCTCTCACTAATTGATGCCGCATTTACATTAATTCGTTTAGGTTTTGTTTTATTCAAACCAATATGAGTTACAACAATCACAAAATATTTAGTACAACATTTGTGAAATGAGAAAACATAAACTTTTACTAAGTAAGCTTTAATCAATATATTATCATATAATTACATATAAGTATATATACACTCATACCTCGCTATACAGCATTTCGCTATAATGGCACTCTTCAATTAAGGCACGTTTTCGATTTACGGCCTAACATGTTTCGCTATAACGGCAAAAAAACATGTTGCCAATCTTGCGCAAGCGCAATAACTGATTCCTTATACGGCTTTTCGCTTTGCGGTCAAGTTTCATGGAACGTATCTACGCCGTAAAGCGAGGTATGGGTGTATTCTTTTTTTTTTGTATTTTAATACAAAATTAATTGTCAAATATCACATTTTATAAGTGATAAGTCGTAAATCAAAGCTTGAATTAAAAATGTCTATACAAATTTAATGAAATTTTGATTCAAGTATGTTTAATTTACAGATTCAATAAATTAATTTGATTATTTGTACATTAAATTACTTATAAGAACAGTGTAGAAAGTTTATAGAACGAGTATTTATATCATAATGAAAATATTAATTCAAATAATTGTTACTAAGTTTTATATATTAAATAATTCAAACTTTTCGAAATTCTGGTTTCCATATATTGAAGTTTAATTCTTTTTAAAATCAGTTTGCATATTAACACTTTGTTTTTGATGGATTTTGAGGATTTCCATAATAATGTTTATGAATGAATCTTTAAAGAATATCAAATAAATTCGGACAATTTCCAGATGATATCAATGTTAGCATACCCAAAAATCTTGTTTTTAATGATGTAATTAATATTTAACCAGATCGATTCGATGGAACAACCGTGATAGCAGCAGCAGCTTTTTCTTCATGCCTTATCGTACCTTTATACGTACACATATGAATGTTGCATATATATTATATGTTTTTTTTTTTGTATAGCCGATGCGATTATTCAATCGTTATTGTTGCACACTATCTGAGGCGACATCTGTCACGCACGTAATGTATTAGCGGCCTGAGGAGGTCTGAGGTGGTGGTGGTGGTGCAGTGGTAGCAGTATAGTACATAGCCTCTGCAGCACATAGCCTTGCTCACCACACATACAACATGTGTTTTCACACGTGGAATTATTCATGCCCTATCGGCACACAACATCTACCGCCGATTACGGTGCGGACATTCACCACGCACGGAACGACATAATTACGTGATTAAAGAATCCGTCCATTATTTAATGCCCTTTTTCGCGCTCGCTTCCACCCGCCGACGAACGACCGCTTTCCGTCTCCCTTCGACCTCCCTTTCAACATATACTTCTTTATTTCGTTCCTCCTCCTCCACCGTCCCGAAAAAATATTCAATCTGCATCGCGTGGAAAGGAAGAGAATGGTTCAAGTGGCGCGCCGAGATTAGGTGTTGATATACACGTTTTTTTTTTCTCTCTTTTCTCTTTCCTCCCCCACCTTTTTACAAATTGGTAATTTGCATGTTCGAGGAGGGTGTCCTGGAACCAATTAACGTAAGAAACTGAGCGAGAGAAAGAGAGAAGGAGCAAAAAGGCGGAGGGTAAAGGAAAGTACGTGTGGTGTGTGGACGTAATGAAAGGAAAATTCGTGTAATTTTATGGTAATGTCCATTACGAGGCACGTATACGTCAACTGTCAACGCGCTTTTCGTCCGTGACGTTTACATAACCTTTAAGGTTTCCCGTGTTAATTTATGACTCGCTTAACACGCCAACTTGTCAGAAGTTTCATTTTCATCGCTGCTCCACGTACGAACAAAATATAACTTCTTTTTTTTGGACCCAACATAATATCCTTACAAACAAACAAAAATGCGGTGGTAATCGGTTAACGAATAATTTGAACTGCGAACAAATGGGATCATACTGACATTACTTTTGGGGGTAGAAGATTGTGTTGGGAACTTAAGGAGTATCCTAAGTCGATGATAGATTTACGAACAGTTTGGATCATATTGATATTACTTTTGAGAGTCAAAGATTGTGTTAAGAACTACTTAAGGAGTTTCTCAAGTATATGATGGTTTAACGAACAGTTTGGACTTTGAACAAATCAGTCAATGAATACATATATTCGGATAACGAACACCAAAAAGACTATATTGGCTTTACTTTTGGGAGTTAAATATTGTGTTATGATGTAATTAATACTAAAGGAGTTTCTTAAGTCGATGATGGATTAACGAACATTTTGGACTTTGAACAAATCAGTCAACGAACACATATTCGGATAACGAACACCTATAAGATCATACTGACATTACTTTTGGGGGTTGAAGATTGTGTTAGGAACTTCCGGAGTATCCTAAGTCGATGATGGATTAACGAACAGTTTGAATCATATTGACATTACTTTTGGGAGTCAAAGATTGTGTTAGGAACTACTTAAGGAGTTTCTCAAGTATATGATAGATTAACGAACAGTTTGGACTTTCAACAAATCAGACAAAATACATATATTCGGATAACGAACACCAAAAAGACCATATTGGCTTAACTTTTGGGAGTTAAAGATTGTGTTATGATGTAATTAATACTAAAGGAGTTTCTTAAGTCGATGATGGATTAACGAACATTTTGGACTTTGAACATATCAAACAACGAACAAATATTCGGATAACGAACACCAAAAAGACCATATTGGCTTTACTTTTGGGAGCTTTGGCAAAACTTGTGTTAGGAACTCAAATCGTTATTAAAACAAAATCACTAAAAAACTTTTAAAAAAATATTGTTGATTGACCTTTCTGATTTACAAAAAAATCAGAAATCATCTAAATAATTAATCAATTTTTTTTATTTCTATTATACTAATCAATTTTGAATGTAAGATACAAAATAACTTATTAGTGAATAAAAAACTAATTAAGTTTGCACGATTATATATATACAAAAAATAAACTTAAAAAATAATAAACAGATGCAGCTTAAAACAATTTTTCATTTCGACTGTTTCAAAATAGATGTTAATTAATACCAACGATATAAAAAAGAATAGAAACAGCATCCAATTTAACAATTGCATAAATAATATTGGTAATGCTTTTTTTTTGTTGTTGTTATTTTTTTGTTTGTTGTTGTTGTTGTTGTTGTTGATGCTATTATTGATGAGATGTGCAACGGAAAACAAAACAAAACAAAAAAAAAACAAAATAATAAATGTAAATGGGATCGGTGGATCTGACATTTCAATTGGATAATTTTGCAACGTCGTTAATTAAAAGCGCACAGTGCGGACGGAATAGAAATCACTTTTGAGTATTGCTGCGAAAACCGCACCTCGATGATTTGCTAAACGCTCCTCGATCTGACATTTGACATTTTCCCCCCGTAGCGAAAAAAAAAAAACAAATAAAATAGAAACGAAGAGCATTTTTAATTTAATGCAATTCGAATGTTCGTCGATTTTCAATTTTTTCGTAAAACGTAATCATGTTTATACAATTTTATTTATTGGATTAAAATCATGTATGTAGATTTATACAATCTGTTTTGAATCCAAACATTCCATAATTTATATGTTGTACATTTGATACGCAGTGAGTATTTAGTTAACGAACTTAATTCGTTAGAATTGTTTGTTAACCGAATTCTTAGTTCTCTAAAACGAACGATCAGTAAGGTATTCGTTGGTTTAACATGTGTTTGTTGTCTGAACATACAAATCTATAGTGTTTTTTGTACGATTCATCAAATAAATCTCATTTTTCTGGCAATAAATAAGAAATTACCAATGTACAGAGTTAACGAACTTAATCTATTAATATGTAATTGTTCGTTAACCGAATTTCTAGATCTCTAAAGAAATAACAAAAGGTATTGATAAAGTATTCGTGATTCGAACATTTGTTTGTTGTTTGTTGAACTTACAAATCTATAGAGTTTCTTCTTGTATGATTCCTCAAATAAATATCATTTTTCTGGTAATAAATAAGAAATTACTGATGTTATAAAATCATTTCAATACTACTGTCCACAGTTAACGAACTTAATCCGTTCATATGTAATTGTTCGTTAACCGAATTCTTAGATCTCTAAAGAACTAACAAACGGTATTGGTAAAGTATTCGTTATTCGAACATTTATTTGTTGAACTTAAAAATCTTTAGTGTACTGAAGTTAACATTCAAACAAAAAGTAGGATTAAAAATTAAACTTTTTTTCTCTATTTAAATGTAGAAGTGTTTGATGTATTTATTCACTTGTACATCTGCAGTTCGAAAAAGCTTCCATTACTGAAGTAGATAATGTACTCAACACCCCCCCTTACAAAGTGGATATACCAGATATTTATCTGCACCACGCTGATCTCTATCACTACTTAAAAGTATGTTTCACGAAAATTCTCAATCACTTTTATGTGGACGTTTCCAAATCCCTAACTGCTTGATAATAGAGACTTAAATTTCAACAAGGCATACCGACAGTAACATTAACAATGTTTTGAATAACTTTAGAAACTCTAGTTAAAAGTAAAAAAAAATATTTATAAATAAATCTTGTTTGAACTTTTGGTATAGTTTCTGGTCAATAAATATACATAACAAAAAATTAATTAATTGTAAAGTTGTTAATCTTATTTGATGTAATCACCTGATGAATTTAATTATCTTTCATTAACATTAGAATGATGATTTTGTATTTACTAGTTTCTTCAATTTAATCCTAAATTTTTATGTTAAAATTTAATAAATTCATTCTATCATTTATAATATATAAGTTAATGATAATTTTATCTTCCAATTAAGAATAATCAATTGGGAATTTTGAATAACTTTAATTGAAACTGGATTTATTACTTTTTTATATAAAAACTTGGCAATTAAAGAAAACCAATTTGTTGTTATTATTGTTACTTGTAAATGAGTTAAATGTTAATTTTATCATCCATTTATTTACTATTAATTGATTGTCACTTATTTGAGTAAAATCACCTTAAAGATTTCCTCATTTTTTTGTTTGAAACACGAAAATTTAATGTTTTTTCATTAATTTGTAATAAGTATTAAAATTGATTAAAATAAACGAATTTATATGTACTTCAACAATAAGAATATTATATCTTATTATAGAATCTAAACCATTGATAATGTAAAAATAATCAACATTTAATTTACAATACCCAATTAACAAATTAAGAAAATGAAATTAATTAATTGTAATACACAAAAATATGCATATAATTTGCATAAATCTATTGTTGTTTGTGATACTTATGTTAAGGAGGGATTTCGATGAATACAAAATTTGGAGAGAGAGCACAAATTTGAGTCTTTTGAGATGAATTTAAGGGAAAGGGAGAGGTACCTATCGAGGACTGGAACTATTTTGGTTTTGTAATAAGTGGGTTTTAATTTATGAATATTGATTGAATAGTCTATAAAAATCAACGATATTATTTAAATTTAAAGAAAAAACGATGAAAGATTATTGATTTCACCTTCAAAACAAGAATGTGGCCAAGCAGATCCATCCTGCACAGCGTGAGGAAAACGCGCGAATCATCGTGTTTTTGGGTTCGTCTCCTGCACCGGCGTTGCAGTCTCCATTGTATTTCTCCCCACACGCCTCATTTATTTCCCTTCGTAATTTTCGCTACTATTTCCCTTTTACATTTCTCTCTTTCTCTCTCTCTCTCTCTCTCTCTCTATGTGTGCACACACGAATCGATTAGGAACGAGGACGGATGCAAATCGCGCGACCGCCGCAGACCTGTTTATTAGTTTTGCATTTGCGGAACCGCAATAATAATTATCGGCAGAATTCCGAGGGAGAGAATTCCGCGAATGCCATTCCTTCGACCGCTCTTTACAACAAAAAAAATGCCCATAGCATCATCATCCTGGCACGGTCCATTCCAGCAAAATATCGTTTATACGTATAATTCTCAAACCCTGTTTGCTATAACACGAACACAAATATTGTTCAGTGAATCGAAAGGCGAGGAGGAAGGAACGTGCGGTACACATGCTGCGGTGTAAAATGTGTTTTACGGAGATAATTAAGCGCACACGAGTCCTAATTATGTAATTCCCAGGCGGACGAAACGAAAATTAATCAATTTATTATTGTATCCGCGCGCTGCGTTCTCTCATTCACTCACTCTCTCACTCCATCTCTATCGTTCTTTCACATCGTTAAGCTATAATTATCATTAGATTAGTGCGGGACGGAATCGACGTAAAAATGTGGTGTACTTCTTCTCGCATTTGATTTGCTCGTCTATTACTTAATTGTACTTTAGTTGTTTTTCTCTTTTCTTCTTAATTTCTGTCCGTGCGGCGTAATGAAGATAAAATAAATAATCGTCGGTAAATAGGCTTCGCTTAGCGGAATTTTTCCAGGCGTTATGCAACGGCGAGCGACGGACGTAGTATTCGGGCCTCGGGAAAATCCGCATCTAAATATATATAAGTCGAATCGAGAGAAACATGCATAAATATACATTTTCAATTACTATTATTTCTACAATTGTTTTTATAGTCAATTTACATTAAGTAAGAAAGTTACGAATTTATACTAATTTTCTTTTATTTCATTAATTTGCTCATATTTTCAACTTTTTTCATTTGATTTTCAATGATTATTTTTCTATAATTTCTCAAATATCAACGTTTATCAAAAAGTATAGAAACTTAAGAAATTTTCATCAAAAAAAAAACTTAATTTTTTCTAAAATTGACTTATATTTCTACAATTTAAAAAAGAAATTTATTCGAAAATTATGGAAAGTTTAACAATTTTCATTACTATTTATTATACAATATATTAGCGTATGTAATTTTTGAATTATTTACATACATTTCTATGTTGAATTAATTTCTATGAATAATTGCATTTAATAATATGGTAAACTTTGCAAATCGATAACTGAAAACAGTCAACTGTAATTTCAATTAGTTGAAATTATAAAAACGAATGAATCAATTTATGAAAGTAGACTTACGAATCGAGAGAAACATACATAAATATACATTTTCAATTACTATTATTTCTACAATTTACATAAATATCAAATAAATTAAGTAAAAAATGTATACTAATTTCCAATTTTCTGTTATTTCATTAATTTGTTCAAATTTACAACTTTTCTGAATTGATTTTCAATGATTATTTTTCTATAATTTCTCAAATATCAACGTTTATCAAAAAATATAGAAACTTAAGAAATTTTCATAAAAAAAAAACTTCAATTTTTCTAAAATTGACTTATATCATACGGTTTTATACAAGTTCAAAAAGAAATTAATTCGAAAATTTTGGAAAGTTTTGCAATTTTCATTACTATTTATTATACAATATATTAGCGTATGTAATTTAAACAAAAAATTACTTATTTAAAAATAAACAAATAATATAAAAACTGCACATATTCAAGTTTTCAACAAATGATTTTCAATGTCTATTTCGTGCTCATGAAACCATAAAGTTAATAAATTAATTAAGTAAAACCTAAATAATTACGTTTTGTTTCTGAATTAGTCAAAAATCACTTAATTAAGGAGATAAACACAAATTTCAAAAACTAATCTGCATAAACGTAAAACTATGAAGTAAGTTCGTTTCATCGCATCATTGTTTCGGTAATACCTTTGCACGTATTTTTTGCACGCATGTTCGTTCCGAAAGGATCCTTTTCCTTTTCCGTAACACCGCCGTAATCCTGAGCCCGGTCGACAGAGGGAGGAGAATTATCCTTTAAATCCTCCGTTCCTCGAACCTTCGGCGTACATAATTCGCTGAGAACATTTTATATTTATTTTTTTGCTCTTCAAACAGACCGAACAACATCGCTTCACTTAACTGAAATTTCGAAATTTGCATCAAATCCAAATTAGATTTTCTCATTTGTCTTATTGCATCATTCAGTTTCCAAATTAGAATAATTGTAAATTAGTTTACTTTATTTTTCTATCAATTTGATCACATTTTTATTTAAATCAAGAGCCCTTTGCAACAGTTGATTTTTTAAATAAAAACAATAACATTTATTACAAGAACTACAAGAAAATTATAAACACAATACAATAGACATACAAAAATATAATGATATTTTGCTGCAAATTACATAGGTCTTTATGCCATTTCTTTAAACTATTATTATTGTATAAACATATTTAGTATTGTAACTGTTACAATAATATATTAATTCCCGAAAATTTCAACTGTAAACATTAATTTGTGATTCATTAAAAAATAAACTTTTATTATGTTTAACTTGATTTATAAATTGAATTAATTTAATTGTTGATTTCGTCAATATAATAATTAATTTACGTAAAATTAATTAACATTAAATACGTAAAATAACAGTGTAAATATTTAGTTAAAAATCAATGACTTTCATTCATAGTTTGAATTATTTACATACATTTCTATGTTGAATTAATTTCTACAAATAATTCCAAATGGTAAACTTTACAAATCGATATATGTCTTTCTGAAAACAGTCAAATGTAATTTCAATTAGTTGAAATTATAAAAAAAAGAACGAATCAATTAATAAAAGTTGGCTTAAGCTCTTTCCAAAACAAAATGCAATTATTGAATGGTAAACTTTACAAATCGACATACGACTTTCTGCCTGAGAACTATAATGTTAAATCTAAACACTTGATATTATAAAATAAAGTTTGTTTAAAGTTTTGTAACTGTTTCAATGATATCTGAAAATGTTATAACAAAACTTAAAGATTATAAATTTTAGTTTTGCAATGACACATTTTCTCTTTTTGTAGGTGATTTCTGATGAAATCATTCAAGTAAATCACTTTGGACGAAAAGACTACAGAATTAAGTGTTGTATTCTAAAAAAAAAGTCTGTCGTATTCGCATTAATGAATATAATTTAACAGTATTGAGTATACACATTCAATTTCTACTAATTAAGATTTAAACAGACTTAAATTTAAGTCATTATTTTTTACAAAAATTAGTATTTTGGGCATATTCGAGACTTGAAATGATGTTTTTTTATTAAAATACATTAATTATACTTGAAACTTTGATTGAAAATAATTAAATTAAGGGCGGAAATGCGGTGTTTGAAACAGTTGTTCTTTCAATTCGATTCATGATTGTTATTTTAATATGTTTTGTTTTTATTGCTATAAATATTATTGTTAATTAAATTTCAACTATTCAAACCTGGTTTAATGATTAATAAAACTTGTAACGTTTTACTGGATTTCTGGAGATATTAATGTTCAAAAAACAAAATAATGTTCTTGATTAGTCCATTTCGAATTGTGCTTCAATCATTTTCGTTTCTTCTTCCACTCTTCGTTAATAATAATTGGATCGCCAACAAACTCATTACGAATTAATTAATCAATTAATCAAAGTACACTTAAGATCTTTCTCGCCGTAAACACGGTTAATTTCGTCCGAAAGTCCGCTTAATTCGAATGCGTGTGTAAACTGAAAACCGAGTTAATATGCGCCAGAGGCCACGATTCGTATGGAAGAGTGAGAGAGCAGTCAATCTCAATTAATAATCCGTGTGGAAAGTGTAATTAGAGGAAGAGGAGCAAAAGACGTCGTTTGTTCTTTCCTTCCTTCGTTTCGTTCGTCCTTTCATCCTTCTCCTCCATTTTTTCGCCCCTCAGAGTCGCAGAGGTGATAACTCCCACGCGCAAAAATGAATGGGATCCGTTCGCTCAATGACAGAATAAATATATCACCGTTCCGAGCTATCAATAACCGATGATGACTTTCCTTCTTTCTTCTCGTGCGTCGGTTGCGGATGCTGCTGCTGCTGGGGGGGTGGTAGGAGGGGGTGCGTTCTAATATGAGATTCCTCCAGGAAAAACGGTCCTCTCTCCACCCTCTCTGTCTACCTGTGGGCAGACACAGGTAGCAGGCAGATGAGGAGGATAGGAGCAGAAGAAGCATGAGAAATGGAATCGCATTTAAGTCGCCGACCAGTCTGGCGTGCAACGAAATTCGTAGGAGGCTTTCTGGGAATCCCGGATTAGGCGCTACCTGGACGAAGAGGGAACGGGGAAAAAAAGGCATAAAATAAGGAGAAAGAAGTAAACAAGTTAAAATCGATTATATAGCGAATATCAATCAACGACTCTCTTAATATCCAGAAGGAAATTAAAGAAGTTGAACTGGTAAAACTCGATGTACGTTACGTGTCGTGTATGTTGTGCACGTTTATTTTTATTTTTCGCTTACTGCTTCTCATCCCGTGTGATTTATGGCCTTGGTCTCTCCGACAAACTCTCTCTTTCTCTCTCTCTCACACACACACAATTTCCGTCTCTCTCGCACCCGTGCCGCGATTTTTACCTAAACGCAGCATCCGTGCAGCTGTGAGAGGAGCCCAGGTGTTCTCTGTGCTCCCTTTACACCCCTAAAAATTGTTAAGGACAATGAGCATGGAAACTAGTTTTGATTTTTGATACCCCCATTGCACACAGCAGACGAGCAAGCCCCCACATGCTTTTGCGAATCAACGGAAAGTGAAATATTTCCGTGCGCGTATAAAAACGAAAATCCACATCGTCTCTTTTTTTTATACATAAATATATATACGAACGGGGAGTGAAGAGAACGCGTTAAATTATATTTATGGCGTCATTAATGTGCGCCGCTCTTTCGTCAGGACTCTCTCTCGATCCTTAAACGCTCCTCTATTAGCGATGGCAGTTTACGAAACTCGAGATCCTTGATACGTGCAAACACATACACACACACACTCGTGATTTATGGCGCCGAGTCGTAAATTACCAATCAACCCTTCTTCTCTTCGTCCTTTTTTTTTGCTCTTGTGGGTTTTATTTCGCTTCACACCAATTCGCTAAATACTTCTACATCATATTATTTTCATGTCCTGCAATGCCTTTTATTCTCTTTTCGTACCTGAAATATAATTGAATAATAATATATTTTCATTCATATAACAGGATTTGATTCCTTGTATCGTTTTATGAAAAGTGCATCTAATATTCTCTACACATTCTGTTTTCGTATATAAACTTATTCACAATATCATTTCATACTAATATATATTCATTCATATAAAACGATTTGATTGCTTGTTTTATTTAATGAAAATTTGATATGAATTCTGCACATAGTTGTACAAAAATTTCTACATTTTTCTAACAATTCTGTTTACATGACTGAATTTATGTACCTGAACTTCTTTTCAATATAATCTAATAATTCTACTTTAATGCAATCTAGATTGTGATTTTCTACACATAAAATAAGATCTATTTGGTTAAAGGAAATTTCGATGCTAAATTTATACATTCCGTAAACTTTCCACAAAAATTTCTAGTATATAGTTAACGTATAATATTAAACTATATATTGTCTACATTCACAATATTTATGATTACGTAATATTATCCCTTTTCATAAATGAAATCTTTGTAATATAATTGAATAATTTTTACAGAAAGACCTATTTTTGCAGCGCAATAGCATTTTCACTTATACTTAATTAATTTTGGTTGTTGTTGTTACAATAAATATTATTATTAATAAAAGTTATTCATTCAACTTAAATTTTCTTAGAATAAAAACTGTATGATATTTCTATAGATTTAGTATATTTCCACTAATTGTAATTACTTTTATATCAAATTGTTTTATTTTGTATTTACAATAATAGAAAACATGTAATTATGTCATCATGAAAACATATCAAGTAAATGTAAATAGTTACCTTTTCGACATCATTGTAAGCATTGTATTCAAACACGTATAATAGTTGAAAGGGCTGTGGTTTCCGTTATTTAAATGCAAATTACTTGAAGTAGTGAATAAATAAAATATAACACTAGTAAGAATAGAAAAAAGTAAATTTTTATGTTTGTAATTATGATATTTAAATACTTATGTAGAAAAGTTGTAGTATTACTTTTGGCTATTGAATGAGGTACTCTAAATTCCATTTTAATAAACAAATTAAAAAAAAAACTTTGATCTAAATAAGTCAATAAAAAAAGGGATAATTTTCAGTATATCATAAACTAATTTATTTAGTTACCTTTTTGACATCATTGTATTCAAACACGTATTATAGTTTGAAAGGGTTGCGGTTTACCTTATTTAAATTCAAATTCTATGAAATACAATATAAATTCAATACAATAGTATTAATAGTATAAAACATATATAAGTACCTTAATTAATTTCCCAATAATAATTATATTTGATTTATGAAGAAGATTAGTTTTCAAATGCAAATATTGAAACGATTTCTATTGTCCTCAAATCGTATTTTATTTTATAAAATGGTAACAAGACAGATTGATTTAAAACGTTTCATTGGATTCTCAAATTTTTTGAAGAATATATGTGTAAATATATAAAATATTAATTACTTTGGTTGTCACATACAAGAAATGTACCTTTTTTCCGAATTTTACCTACCTGCACTATTGTTAAGAGAAATATGTGCCTATGAGAGAAAATATAAAGCGAAAACCCAGATTGCATGAGATTAAAAGTAAACATGAAATAAATATAAATATAGTGAATGTCAGTTTAAAGGGTATTACAAAAATTGGGAAAAATACAAAAAAAAGTGAACTTGGTCGTATTTACACGAAAGATTCATGATAATGCAAGGAATTACTAAAGTTTTGTAATAGATATTCGTAAGAAATCCAACATTTTGAATGATATTTACTTAGTGCATTTGTAATATAACGATTATAGAATAGTTTTAGTTTATTTTAAATCGTATTTTATTTCATATTTCATAGATTATCAGCATTATTTTGAAATTTTCCAATCTTTTGTCGTGTTCATTTCTTATATTTTTTGTTATATTTTCATAGAATTACAATAAAAGTATGTCATAGTAGTAGCATTAAATGTAATTTAAATTTGAATTAGTAAAGAAATATGCAATTTATTCTTTATGTTTTAGATATTGCGAGGTTTATTGAAGGATAAAGAATTACCATCTCTTAATTACATTAAGAACTATATACATTCTAGAAATTTTGACTAATAAATTAATATTTGCAATAATTTGAATGTAATTTCCAAAAGTTTAATATCAATATTTGACTTTCCTCCAACAGTACAAAAAAATCATGAAAAGCACTTCATAATGTAATCTGTTGATAAAGGGCAAAGGGTCCTTCATTACAGAAGTCACCGAACCTCACAATACTTACAAAAGCCGAATGAATAAAAAAAAAAGTTGTAAATAATTGAATTGCAAACAAACAAATGAAACGAGAGGGGGGGAAAGAAGAAAAAAAATAGCA
>JAFMTC010001067.1:184521-235000 GCA_018845635.1 Nicrophorus orbicollis
TGTTTCGGCGAGGCGACCGCCCTCGCCCGCAGTTTGAATTTCCCGCGCGCCCCCGCGGGTAATTAACATGTGAAATATTACAAAAAAGCAACAGAACGTGCTCGAAAAAAAAAATCGAGAGAGAAAGAGAGAGAGACAAAAAACGCGAAAAATGTAATGAAAAAGAGAGAGAGAGAGAGAGATAGAAACAAAAGTGGAATTATTAATCTTCGGGCAAAGTTCGGGAGCGAGATTGGCCTGTCAGGCCGTTACAAATAGGGGCGAACACCGCACATCGCAGAGACCATCATCGGCGGTAAATCATCCACAAAAACGCATTAATGTGCGCTTTTCCACACTCTCGGCATACACCGTTTCAAGCAGTGTTCCGTGTTTTTTTTTCTCTCGTTTCGGGGAGGTTGCAGGGTTTCCACGGACCCCCAGAAACTCATCGAAATCCATTTAGGGTCCACAGAGGGATGAGGAGAGTTGCAGCAGATGAAGAAAGAGGAATGAAAGAATTATTAATGACAACGGGAGAAATATTGGATTATAATTAAAAAGATTTACTGGACACGGGGGTTGGTCAATCACATAAATCACCAGGCAAACTCTGGGACCACTGTTTTTCATCCCCTTTTTGTTGATGCGTTGCCGTGGTTATGGATTCCATTAAAAAAAATGCATCTGTTTAATTTTCGTTTCTTTGGTTACTTGCAAAAGAAAGTTGTCAAAACTATGAAGCAATACTTAACATGATTAGTGACAAATAGTTTAAGAAATTCTTGTAATTTGTTGCTCAATTCCTTATTTATGAAATATTGAAACCTGTAATTTACTCTAAAAATGGACGTAAAATCCTATATATAATTCTTATTTGGCAAGTAACAAGTAACTGCTTTAAGGTATTCTTGTAATTTATTTGTTAAAATCCTATAATTACAGTATGTAAGTATTTAGATTACCCTGTTAATATTAACGAGAAATATTATTTACTTGGTGAGTAACAAGTAGCTAATTAAAGTAATATAATTTGGTACCTAATTGCACAACAATTTATATCCTTATTTGACGAGTAGCAAGTAATAATTAACTGCTTTAAGCCATTCTTATAATTAACTTGTCAAATATCTATCATTAATTATTGACATAACTCTATTAATATAAACGAAAAATAAAAATTACTTGGCAAATAACAAGTATTTAGTTAATATAATTTGTTTCCTAATTACTAATTTTTGCATATTTAAATCTTCTATTTGTTCTGTTAACATTATTAAATAAGAATGTTACAATTAATGTTTACTTGACAAGTAAAGAGTAACTGGTTTAAGGCTATATAGCTCTTTGTGTGTTAATCCCTAATTACTCAATAAATATGCATAATAAAGAAGATATAGCGTTGTATCCACCCATGACCTACTTACTGCAACTGCTGTAATTGCAAACATCAATTAACCGAGAGTTCCGCTTAAACTATGTACTTGAATGGTTGGTAAATTTAGCTGTTAACTGATTCACTACATAACTTTTTTATGTAATCTCATTTAATTTTCTCAACATTAAAATCGTTATATTATAATACTATTTACAAAACAAGTCAATAGTCTACATATTGATAAATCTAATTAGATGTGTAACGAGTTAGTTAAGTCAACTAATTATAATGAATTCGATGAAACTAATTAATGATGGGATGAAACGATAAACGAAAAAACGTACTTTTACAATCTCTTATAAAAACTTAAGTTGTTATATTCTGGTACTATTTAATAGTCTAAACATTGACAAAGTAAGGAACTCTAAATAGATCAAAATGTGTACTCAGTTAAACGAAATAATTCATTCGAAGATGAAACGAAAATGAGCTACAATTAAAATAGCCCCGAAGCTCTGGTTCACAACAATCACATCTGAAGTTGATCTTCAATAGCGCCCTCCGTGTTTCGTACGTGCGTTTCACTCTTTCCATACATCAATTCTCTGCTTCTTTAGTGTACTTCTATACACTTTTTTCCGTCTCTCTACATGTGTAACAATTTATTGCTGCATTAGCGAGTTGCGTGCTTCCAGTAATCAAAGCGATGCCCAACGGCTTTTACCGTCAGTAATCTAATTACATCATTACGGCCTCCCCCTTCCCATTGATAGACGTACACTTTTAACAGACACACACACGCGCGCTCGCCCTTACGCAATTACTGCTCCTTTAATACGCCGAGGCAAGACAGGGCAGCGTAGGGCAGACGTTAGCAAAACACCGGATTCTTTCGGAAGCGATCCATCAATCCATCAATCAAGCGCAAATTCCGTGTAATTAGGCTTTCAGCGAATATTCGTGAAAACGCCTCGAACAACGGTAAATTGAAAGAAAAAAAGTGAGAATGAAAAAAAATGTATATTATATTTTATATATATGTTAAACTTCGACGACGTGCTTGTATTGGATATGGATTACTTGCAGGGCCGGATCTAATGTCTGACCGAGAAAATTACGTTTAAAATTTGTATATAATAGATTTACAGTTGTTTCAATCAAATTGATATAATACTTTAATATTTACTAAATTAATAGTATTATCTAATAGTCTAATATCAAAAACTTAATTACATATACTGTAATAATTGACATTTGTATGACATGTCAAAAATTTCAGTTTTTTTGGGTTAATTAATATCTTGACTCATAAGAAATGAATATAATTACTATAAATTAACTTAAATTGGAAGAAATAAAACTGTCCCTTAAAGCACACTAAATCAAAAACTAATAATTATAGGTTAAATCATTGCATAATGTTATATTTGCAGTTGGTATACCTGAGAATAAGGTTAACTGTTATAGTAGATGACATTAAACTAGGTAATATGTGCAGTTGGTATACCTGTGAATAAAGTTAACTGTAGTTATAGTAGATGACTTTAAATTATGTAATATCAGTATTAAACCATTGAGAAATGTTGTGTAAGATTTGCTGAATGTAACAAGGAAGTAACTAAGTCAAAAATTAATAATTGTGGGTTAAATCATTACATAATGTAATATTTGCAGTTGGTATTCCTGAGAATAAGGCTAACTGTTATAGTAGATCACATTAAACTAGGGAATATGTGCAGTTGGTATACCTGTGATTAAAGTTAACTCTAGTTATAGTAGATGACTTTAAATTATGTAATATCAGTATTAAACCATTGAGAAATATTGTGTAAGATTTGCTGAATGTAACAAGGAAGTAACTAAATCAAAAATTAATAATTGTGGGTTAAATCATTACATAATGTAATATTTGCAGTTGGTATACCTGTGGATAAGGTTAACTGTTATAGTAGATGACATTAAACTATGTAATATGTGCAGTTGGTATACCTGTGATTAAAGTTAACTGTTATAGTAGATGACTTTAAAATATGTAATATCAATGTTATAGCATTGAGAAATGTCGTGTAAGATTTGCTGAATGTAGCAAGGAGATGTTTTATTGAGTATTTTTAAAATTTAATGAGTTATATGCTCGCTCCGATCCTGATAACTTCCCGTATTATATTATCTTCGGGGAGAGAAAAAGAAAATGATTAAGAAAAAAGAAGAAGCGAGTGGATTATATAGAAAAAAAAATATTGTCGATGATGATCGAGGAGGAAAAGAAGACGATGAAGAAGGCGGAGGAGAAGAAGAAGAAGAAGTAGGAGTTGTGTAAGGGGTGAAGGGACGAAGGGGAAGAGACAAAACGACGGCGCGAGAGAGGAATTCCACAGCTGATAGCATCTTCTTTCTTGTGGCCGTTCTTCGGCTACGTCGTCCCCGTGTCGTCTCCGACGTTGGTCTCAACCTCACCAAGATCTCTCTCTCTCACTTTCTCTCTCGCACTCGCTGCATTTTACATGAGAATCCGCAGCATCCCAGCGGATGGTGAGAGAGATGGAAGCGTTTCGGCGGTGCGCGATTCATCCTGGAATCGATTTGATTTGAGGAACGAAGCAAAGGTGACAGCTTGGAAATTAAACCACCTGTGAGCGCAGAAATATCTTCGGAACACATTATCGACAAGTCATTACATCGGAACGGCAACCCGTCCGCATCATCGCAACAATAATAATAATAACAATCATCATCATCATCATCATAATCATCGAAACCGAGCGACGACGACGACAACAACAACAACAACATGGGCGACTTGATCCGGCAGCGCACTTTAATTGGTCAACACCCCCTTCGAATGCAATCCTACCGATGGGATAAGATACCGCAGAAGATGAACAGATAAAGGCATCACCTTGACAACGAAAAGTAATCGTGAGAGGCATTCGATATTATTATTAACTCATTACATCAAATCAGAAATCAAAAATGATTTCCAAAAGTGTTACGTTTTGAAACACATAAAAAATATGATAATTCAAACTATTTCAAACAAATTTAATGCAAAATAAATCCATAAATTGCATAATTCCTGCGGTTTATCGCCGCTTTAATTACGAACGTGATGCAGGTAGTGCAAAAAATAAATAAATTAACGTACAAAACGCGAATTACGCAAAAAATAAAATATTTAACGTAAATGAATCCTGTTATGGATAAAAAACAAAAAGGGAAACACTCAATTTATGTAAATGCGATGGAAGCCTACCCCGTTTCCCGTTCAATCATTTCGATTTAATCCCGCAAAATAAAAATTAACTTAAGGGATGCTTTTTTTCCATTGAATACGCAATAGAATGGAACGAGAGTGCCCCAATTTAGGCTATCTGCTCTCATCCCTTTTTTCGTCCTCCTCGATGTGCAAATGGTTCCTTTTCATATACATTTTCTTTCTCCTCATCTCGCTGTTGCTCGAAGAGGGAGAAGTCAATAAAGACGTCGACAGTGAAATTGCGTGCTGTATATGCTACACTTTCACCCCGTTTGTTCTTGTTTTTTGTTACTCACTTGCGATAATTGCGCATGAAAATGTGCAAACCCATTCTTCTCGTCTGGATTGTGCGGTGCGCGCAACACCCGATCCCGATGGAATAAAAGGCCCGATTTATTATGGGCACTCGGATTAACAACCCTTTTTCACCCACTTTATTATTACATGTCCATTATGCGGCCGCCCCTAAACGTCACGCGGCTGCGGCGATTGATGGAATCCCGATAATTCGCTAATCAAGATCCACCAAATTGGTGGTGACTCTCCTCTACTACCCCATACCAGAACGTTAGTTAATTTGCCCATCCATACCCAACCATCATCATCATTACAGTCGTGATGACCACGAGGAGACGCCGCCGCGGCCGTTTTCATGATGATCATTGCGGCGCGTCATCCCGGAACACGGATGTTATAATTTGTTACGCTTGGAGATATATGGAAATGCTAACTGACTCGATAAATGCATTTACCAAGTTCACATACAGTTTCGCATCTCTATAATCCCACATATTATTATATAAAAATCAGAAATATATCGGCCTTTATGTATATAACACACACACACACACATATCGAAGCGAATTGCGCAATTACGATCCACCATCGACGGATAATGACAGGTTATTAATATAATAATCCACGTTGGCAGCAAAGCTCTTTCCCCTACGTCAATTTGACGTTTAATACGAACATATCAAATGACGTACTGACTTATACGGTTCTATCAATACTTAATTACACATTAAATAGAACTATTTAAATAAATCAAAAAGGAATACCAGAAACACCAAATAATGGTTTACAATATTCGTCTAATTAACCAATGTTTTATTACTATTAAACTACTACTTTCACTACTAGTAAATATGTCAAAGATTTTACATCCTAATCGTCAGGTCACAAAAAAAATGGATAAACAGAAGGCTTCTAAAACAATGATATAAATTAGTAATTAAAGGTGACTAATTACATAATTCTGAGAAACTGCTGTCCATTTGTACCGGAACAGAAGCTTCCTCTTTCATTTAAAACATTTCTCTTATATGTATATAAATCGTCTGGTTTTTTTTTATATAAATTAATTAATCGTGAATAATCCTGTGATGTGTGATTATGTTATGTTCACATATATATATATATATATATACATGCATACACATACACATACTATATTTTTTTGGGATTTCACGAGGCAGCCGGACGCGGAAACACGGCCTGTGGATACGCACGCATGCAACTGGAGGTAATGTCCCCAATCTGAATGTCAAAATGCTCACTCGGACATGTACACAGGCAGACACACATAAACACATTGAAGCGTTAACCTTTAATCACATCTCCGGCGATATTTTTTTTCTCTATCTATCCACATATATTGTTGTAATAATGACTCTGCACGTCGCCGACAATGGATGTGTTTTTGCGTTCGAAATGTATTACGTACAAATGAGGAGTTTGCAGATGTTGAATGCGCGTCTTTACGGTATCTATTTGTATATTTGGGAAGTATTAGGGTCATCGACAACAACAACAAAAAAATTGTGACGACCATTTATAGGATCAATCAGTTAGGAGAGACTAAAAAGATTAGTATTCGTTACATAGATTATCCATTGTACCTAAGACCGTGAGATTTTTTTTTTGGATGAATTCAACATTTTTGGACAAATTATATAATTGGAATTTAAACATAATTTATAGGATCAATCATTTAGAAGAGACTATAAAGATTAGTATTTGTTACATAGATTATCAATTAAGCGTAATACCTAAGACCATGAGGTTTTTTTGGGATAAAATGTTGAATTTTGGGATTCACGAACAAATTATTTAACTAGAATTAAAACATCATTTATAGGATCAATTATTTAGAGAGACTAAAAGATTAATTTTTGTTACATGAGTTCACAGACTTGTGCATTAAGCATACTACCAAAGCCAATAAGGTTTTTTGCTATTCATGAAATACGTTAGAGCAAACAAGATATTTTTGGACCCATATAAAGTTCATTTAATTAGAATTAAAACAACATTTATAGGATCAATCATTTAGAAGAGACTATAAAGATTAGTATTTGTTACATAGATTATCAATTAAACGTAATACCTAAGACCATGAGGTTTTTTTGGCATGAATTCATTTTTGGACAAATTATATAATTAGAATTAAAATACCATTTATAGGATCAATCATTTAGAGGAGACTATAAGATTAGCATTTGTTACGTGAGTTTATTGGCTTATCCATTAAGTATACTTAGGGTCATTAGGTTTTTTGGTATCAATGAGATATTTTGGGTACGAAGAAATCGCTTCATAAGAATTAAAACACCATACTTTTTTCTAAGATTGCTCCTTAATGCTGATACCTCTAACTAGAATCAAGTTTTTCTCTGAACTTGCAGTTAAAAATCAATCAAGAAGTCATTAAAGATTGATATATAAAATACTAATAAATTGTATAACCAATATATATACATTAGGTAATCAATTATTAAGAAAAGATCGTAGGTAGCTGAAATGTTGTTCAAGATAGTTGCAGTTAATGTCAAAGTTCAAATCCATTTTTCTTATATAGCTTCTGTTAATAGCGACTGCTAAAAATAGACCTGTGATAAGAGATGGATACCTTTTAACGTACGTGCGGTAGCACGCTTCCCAGAAAACTGGGGTAATTTAAATTTCTCAGAGTCGTAACTATCCGATAATTATGCTATGCAAATAGGATTTATTCTTATGTAGATGTTGGCGTTATCTCGACCGACCGGGCATTTGTATTTTAAAAAGTAAATCCGAATCGGTATAAGATCTTTGACACTTTTATCGGGGAACTCTGGGTCCAACGGAGAATCAACGGAGGAGAGACGAAGACGGAACAACAAGAGGAGAAGCAGAAATAAAACGTAACGTAATAATGTAAAGCGAGAGCCTGCTTTGAATACAAAACGCGAGCTGGTAATATTTTAATATTTCAACGTATGTAAATCGTCGGCAAGTGAACGAACGAACGAACGAGTCCATCCATTTTTATCCATTTTCAAACCATTTTCTTCATCCACACTTTCTCCCTCCCTCCGACCCGAAGCGCACGTATCGCGAACTCCGATCTCGCCGCATATAAATCCGTTTTTAATTTCAATTTCCAATTTGGGGAAAACGCGTTGGGTGCATCACATTAATTGCGTGTAAAGTAATATCTGTTTCGCAGAAAGGCGCGAAGAAGAAAGGTCATGGGTCTATGATTGATCTCACAGTTTTCCGGAAGCCTTTCGGCCAAAACAAATAGGAAGGTTCAGACGATGAAGGACCCTCCCCCTTTGGTTTGGGTCGGAAAAAGTCACACACACATAGTATGTGAAGGGAACGGAACGGGGGTGGAGAGGTGCAGGAATAAAAAGGATACGTTATTAAATCAGGAATTAATTGTGCGACGCGAAATCGCATTAGAGGCACGCAATCCAACCCCTCAGCCGTTCCGTTCCGACAGGAATTACTTCACATCTGAACTCTTTCCGAAAATATGGACTCACGGGGGAGCAAATCAACGCACGTTCACAAATGTTATTAACTAAAATCTAGTTAGAATCGTTTAACAACTTATTTATTAATCTCACCTTTTCTATGCAACCATTTAGACCTGTAATCAGAAAAAATATAATAATTACATTTCAATAGTTTAAGTCCATTGTTAAGAGGGCATTTGAAGAATGGCTTTTTAAGTACGGTCACAAAAAAAGAAGGGTGCAATTTCGTTGCTTGCAAGGTACAATTAAAAAGCCGATTATTGGGGCGTCGTTGGGAAACGAAATTAAATAAAAATTAAGTTGCGTGGAGAGCGGAGTGTGTCCTCCTCCTCCTACTTCTCTCCACGCACAATTGGACCGGGCAATGAATAACTAAGCGCATTGTGTGGGGTTTTCTCCATCCACAATCATTCTCCAACCCTTTTTTTCTGTCTACGGTATTGCGTACGCAACACATATGTGTGTGTATGTTGCACAACACTAAATATTTTAATTGAATGAGACCGAAAATTACGGGTGTTTGACATACACTGGACGACGAAAGGGAGGGTTATTGAGAGAGAGCGGTTACGTAATTGCAGTGCAATCCGTGCATAGGGGGAGGCAAACGCACGGAGGGGTTCACAATCTGCCGGGATGCGTGATTTCGTGTATTATGTACAACATACGCACACACATTTTTTTTCCGGTATGTTCCAGCCGTGGGAAAGACGCCATCCCACCTGTCCACGTTTTCCTCCTCTGCCGCCTCCGCCGTCCCCGGACATGGAAATACCGCATACGGATACAACACAGGAAACGATGGCAGAGATTTCGTGAACGACAAAAATTACTCCACACACGTTTAATTACACCTAATAATTATCATTTTCCCTGCTCGCATGGGGAAACGAATGCGTGTACACGTATGAAGAGCTGACTTTTTTTCAGCCTGTTTTGTTTCGCATTTTATTCTGTTTTGTTCCAATTTCTCCCCCCTTTCTTTCTCACCGACGCCTGGGAATGAAATATTAACGTCGACTATAATTTTCCACAAATCAGGAAATGCACTTCATTCATTTTGGCTACTAAAACAATACGTTATTATCATCATCGAAACAATATGTTAAAACCCGTAACGAATTAGTATCCAACAGCATTTTGATAGTAATCTTGATTATATATTTTTTTTTGTATATCATTTATTTTATTCACAAATAGGACATTAAGCAAATTTGTTGACAGTACAAGATGGGAAACCAACAGTATCCATCTATAAAAATTAACTTATAATAATTTTATATAATATAATAATATTAATTAAATCTATGTGGAAAGTCCAGAATGTTGCACTTTTTAAGTCTAAATGTTTGTATGTGCTTTACTAGAAGATTTTCAGCTAGTTTCTTTGGGTGTGATTGGAGTCTTCCTTGATTCCTTTCACTATAGTTTGTAATTTCACTTTTCGCTGTTTTGATTTGTAAATCACTATGTAAAACACTGTTGGGGACATAATAGGTAATTGTTCGCAAAGTTTTCGATTGGAATCGTTGTAGTATTTTGATGTTGGAGTTGCTCCCACAACTGTATTCCATATGTCCAAACTGGTTTGAGGGTGGACTTATAAATTAGTAATTAGTTATCTAGTGATAGCAATGATTTTCTTCCAAGCAACCTGCTGAATTTTATACCTAATTGCTTTCTCTTAGTCCATATATGTTCCTTCCAGTTGAGTTATCTATCCAAGATATTTTACGTGTTCCTCTTGTGGTAGTACTTTGTTGTTTAAAGTTACTGGTGGACTTGTTTCCTTTCTCATAGTAAAGGTGACATGGGTAGATTTCGTTTCGTTGGCTTTAATACGCCAGTCTCTGAGCCAGTGTTCAATCTAGTGACGCAATATATGGACTACTATCAGTTGACAATAGTTTAATTATATGAAACAACGTAAATAAAGTACATATTATTAACAGAAATAAACACACATTTTGATAATTTCTTATATATAATATATAATCATCAAATATTTGATATTTTCTATTCAGTCACTTATGCTAAAATACTTTAATAAGTTCTATATATAAAGTTGGAAACGAATTGAAAATTCTTGAATCTTTTGGATTTTCATTTGGATAACATTTCTGCTTTATACAATTTGCACTTAGAAAATAGAGATGAGTTTTCATTTATTGGTATTATCAGTTATATATAAGTTTATCTTAATTTTAGTCAAATGAAAATCAAGAATTACTTGATATATTTATATTGTATTTTCAATTAGTTAAAAGAAGAAAAAGTCAAAACTCTCAACGACCAAACAATAGGAACTGGAAAATATTAAAAACAACTATTGAATGAGTTAAGTTAGTAACAGGATAGTTAGTTATAATAAATTCGTCTACTTTTTTTGTGAAGTTTCGTAGGAAATGTTATGAGTATGTTTGTTGCATTCGAGAACTGATGGTATTTTCATCTCGTCCGTACACTGGGCCTGTATATTAAATGGCACACGGCTCGAGGCACACACCACCACTACATGCCGTATAATTCATATCAAGCGGTGTTAGTGACAAATTTACTTGAGCATATCACCGGTGCTGCAGTCCCCGGTGCTTCTGCTTCTGCTGCTTACTGCTGCTCCTTCTTGCTACGTCTCACTTTACTGCGGGTAACCCGAGCCTAGGTTCAGGTTCTAGGATTACAACACCGCTGAGACCCGTATGTGGGCCTTCACTGATATACATACACACACACACATATTCATGCATTGCAGACCAGAGAGCTCGGACGCATCAATCCTCGGCCCCTGAAGGAGCGATAAAACAAACTAAAGGAAGAAAAGTACGGAATCGAAATTCACCCTTCATTTCAGACTCACCGTTTCCGTTCGAAAACAAAGCGCACGAATGAATCGAGCAAAACGAGAATCAGACTAGATCTATTTTTTGTTGTTGTCGTAGTTGGAGAAGAGGAGGAATCTAATAGATTGGGTCAATCGATTAAAAATAGGATCGGAGCAGTAATCAGAGTGAGTAGTGAGTGTGGGTGGCTCTTCGGTCCACCAGGCAAGCGTAGTTCCCCGGCTGACCACGAAGCTGCGAGCTCTTGTGGTCACCTGCCCGGAACCGGAAGTTCAAACTAGCCGACGCCACATCTACTCTCCGTCTCTTCCCAACACAACACCGAACCCTTTATTACTATCTCTCTCTTTCTCTCACTCTTAGAGCAATGCTCACCGCTGCATACAGTTCCATGGGAATCTCGATTCCAACAAATTCCACTTTTAACGCACGATCCTTATCCCATTTCCGCGCTCAATATGGGAACCCGGGGGTAATTAAAACAACAACAGCAACAAAAATTATATCCACACTACGTGATTACGCCATATTTAGTGCCTGTGCGCAGCAGCATTACGATTTGCCGGAAAATCGACTGCAAGGATAAAGAACCGTTTTTCAACACTATCGTTACCGGACAATGCACAGACTAATGAAGAAGATTACGACCATTCAAAACACTAAATCATAAAATATGCTTCAGTTTTTAACTTTTCTCAATATTAAAGTATTTTAATTAATTTGATTAAGTAAAGAAATAGTAAACGCAATCATATTATTAATTAATTTTCAATTCAACATAATAATATGTGAAATTCTGACAAGAATAATAGTTGTTTTTTTGGTTTTATAACTTTTAAAAATTAAAAAAATATCGAAATGATTGTACTTTAATTAGTGAATAAACGAAATTGAAAAAAAAAATCTATAAACTGAACATTTTCAAATGAGGATTTCAAAATAGATGACTCTCGAAACATTCGATAGACTAGATACTGAATGTCAAAGGTGATTCGCTTCGAAAGATTACCAATTCATGGATATATTCAAATTTTTATAATTTTCCAAATACGAACGAAATTCAAATCGATTTATAAAATTAAATCATTACCAATTACAAATTTCATTACTGCTATTACTATACTTCGCAATGAAATACTTAATTGTAGAAAAATAAAGTCGTTAAGTTATTGAAAATTTGATTTTTCCTCCGCATTCCGAGATATGTTTATGGCACATCTTCAAATATTCCTGAAACGGTGAATTACATTTCAGGTAGATTACGTAAACCGTGCCACCTGCTTCAATAAAAATGTACGTCAAAAGTTAGAGTTTTCAGGAAAAGATGATTTATTGGACATTTAGTTTCACTACCCAAAATAAAAACATTAGTCTTGTTATTTAAATGTTTTAAAAAAAGTTTAAACTAAATTTTCTGGAACAATTTGATTTAGAGAAAAGTCCGCATTGAGTTGACATTGATCGATGTTCGTATTTACGAAATTTCCAGAGCGAAAATAAAAATAGATTTACACAAAAAAAAACTAAATCATTTCCGTTTGCCATTACTGAAATGTGACAATAACACATTTGCAACAGGCGATATTTATTTCCTGGACTGTGCACCTGTATCATTACTATATAATATTTGGCAATGAAAGTTTGCAATTCTACATAATACAGGTATATTTCTATTGCACATCAATAAAACCTCTCATTGTATTGATTCGATTAGTGCGGATATATTGTAAGTTTGAAAATTGAAAAACAAACTAAATGAACAAAATCTCTTGAAGAATGGTTTTTAGGAGTCCAGAAGCTATGTGAAATGCTCTGAAAGAAATCACAAAATCCTATGTTGTACTTGGGACGCGAACCGACATCCTCAGAGTGTAGACCGGCGACTCTAAGCTATGTTTCGCCTAAATTGAGCAATATGGTTTCAAACAGTGCGGAAAATGCGATAAAATTTCAATATTGATGTGATTATATAGTAAATATCCGTAATACAATTGTAAATATATAAAGTTGTCTCTAAACTGTATTTTTTTCATCCGTTAACCAAACTTTAATACTTTTGTTGCGCTTACAAAGTTAGAGGATTCCCCCGAAAATCTAACAATATTTGTATCCTTGAGAAGTGTAGATCTTTGTATTATCAACACGTGTGTCAAGATGTGTTTATTTACATATTTATACGACACTCCGACAAACAGTAAAGAGAAAAAACTAAAATAGAGACAAATTTTATAATTATTGATTAATTTCTAAAAAAAAAAATCATAAAATATGTAAATAATATAATATTATTAGAGTAAATATCCTAAACTAAACTGAATTGGTTGATACATAATTTCAATGAAAAACTTCTAACAAATTGTTACATAGTACATAATAATATTAAACGTAATAGACACATATTTATGTATAATATTTGTTGTTAACTTGGATCAATCTATTATGAAATCAAAGTCTTTCTTCCAATTATTTTCAAAAGATAACTCAAAAATTTTCTCTATTTGAGAATCACTAGAGGCCAGAACAGTTTACGTTGCGATATTTGCATTGTTGAGAACGTTGACTCCATTTTTCTTTATACTCGTTTTGCTCATACTTCCTGTTGCGTACGTAATTATGCAATAGGGTTTCAAGCGTACATCAACTGATTTACATACGCTGAGGGGAGAAGCGATGTTTTACACGTTCCTCTTCCTAATTATGAAAAAAATATTTGTATATTCATAAGCAAACATGTTTGATTTTCATCAATATTTGCCAATCACTTATGCAGATAACCAGGGTTGTAAATGTGAAGAAGAAAAAAAACAAGCTATTTAAAGCCAATTCACAGATAAACAAATATCGTTATATAATTATTATGTTTTATGGCAGATTGTAATAGAAAGTTGATGAAAAAAAAACGATTAGAAATAACATAATTAAAGTAAAAATGTAGTTTTCAAACTATTTTAACTGTAAAATAGTTGAATTTAAAGCAAAATATCAAATATCATTGATTTTGACAAACTAAAACCTTTTATTTGTTTTCTAGCAAATTAATCAATTTCTTCCAATTATTTACTTATCAAATATCACGTTTTATGTATTGAATATTTGTAGAAATATTCAGTTACAAGAAGTATTAAATTAAGAGAAATTCTTGTGAAAAAAAATAAATGTTCCAACAAATAGAACCGAAGGCATTTAACGTTGCGTAATGATTAATGGGTAAATTAAAATACCGGACATAATTACACTAGGAGAATCGAATGATAAATTGCAGACGGAATGTGCGTTGAATGGTCGGTTGAAGCACTTCTTTAACTGTTCACGAGTAAAGTCTCAATTGATAGAAAACAATGCGAATAGAGAAAATAATCATCTTCGTAATAACACACAATAGTTTTACGTTCCTTTTGGTGCAATTATATCAGCGTCTGAATTGAATACAAATGTGAAACTGAAACATTTCCAGAATATATGCAACTTTTGAATAATTAGAGCAGAAAATAAGTGAATTCTACGAAAACTAATTAATTAAAAGAAAATTCCAAAACAAAAATAATCTTGATTAATTTTGATTTCGATGAAGATCTTGGCTATTATTATTAATTTTAGACAATTTATATAAGATTTTATACAGGGAATGAAGCAGAGGGTTGTAAATTAATTTCTACAAGTTACGATCTTTTAAGACCTTTCCTCCCGCTCAACTACAACAAAACAACATCGTCCTTTCTCTCTATGAAAAAACCTCAACTCAGCTTCTACCGAAGATGCGGCGTTTAAAGGACATTATAAAGTGTCATTAGCACGGACGTGTGTGTGTGTGGCGATGAGAAAAAGAGAGGGAGGCTCAAAAGACGAAAATATGTACCCCCATAAATATATCCACATGAGCTGAAAAACCTCCCCAAAAACTCCATCCTTTCTCTTAGACCGAAACCAAATTTATTTATTTTTATATACACATATAAACACATATTATATTTTATTGGATGTTGTTCCCCCACGGCATTAGGACGACCCCCGCGTCTCCCGACGTCGCGACACGTAATTTATTGGAAATTGAATGTTTTTTTCTCCCTCCCGCCTACAACAAACACCGTATTCCGTTTCACTCAGACACGTTCTTAATTGCGATTGATTTTCATTTCGCTCTTTTTTTTTGTACTAATGTACCGTGAATAAAGGAGCGAAATAAATAAATAAAAAACGAGGGTGGTTGTGAAACAAAACGAAAAAAAAGGAACAAGAAACATCTCCACCGCCACCCCCGACGGGCGTCTGGATGGGGGGTGGATCGCTAATCGAGCCGACGTCGCGCATTAGGCTAATGCAGAAGTTGCGTGAAAGGCCCACTCTTCACGCCATTAATTAATACGGTTCACGTGCTCGCATCGTAAATTGCGTTTTAAATATTTGCCGTTCCATTCGTGCTGCCCTCCTCCAACCCCCTCGCCAAGCACGTTATTCTTTGGAGCTTACAACAATACCACATTCGACCTCCTTCAAGAATAGTTAGACATATTTTGCATGGACAACAGTAACTATGCTCAAGCTGCGGCCCGCGGGCCGCATGAGGCCCACCGAGTTTTTATGTGAGCGACCCAAAATATTGTTATTAGGAATCAAAGATTATATAACTATCCAAACAGTAAAGTTGGTATTTGAGAAAACTATACTTATTAATTTTCAAAAGCTCGTAACAAACATATGTATGTAAACGTAAAGGAACAAAAAAGGTTGAGCATATCTGAACTATAGTCATCTCAAAGGGAAAGTGATAACTGTTAGGAAAAGCAAAGAAAACAACTTTTCTGATTTTTTTTTCATCTCAATCAACTTCTTTTCATATAGATTTTAGATACAAATCATATGAAACCAAATCTAAATTTCCATTTCCATTTGTTCTTCAACTATAATTCTACAATTATAATTAATTAATTAGACACCTTTATAATCGTCTCTAATTAAAAACAATAAATAGAAATTTTACACATTATTCTATTTAAAACCATAAAATTGAAATAATAAACATAATCATTCTCATTTTCATGAAATTTTAGTATTTTCACACACTTAATTTATAAATTTCCATTTTAATTCTGTTCTTCAAAGAGTTCTACAATCTTCAGTTTGATTTGTTTCTTTTCAAATTAATCGAAAACGTTGAATAAAACCAAGTATTATATAAAAACGAAGCTAAAAATCATACATCAAATTAGGTTTCATTGAAATTGAACATAATTTAGACTGGTTATTCCCAAAATAATGAATCATTCATAATGTATTAAAACATACAATCATAGCATGCAATTATTTTCAGTTTAATCTCAATTATACCAAAATGTAGCAAAACATAGATTTGATTCACGCATCATCAAATTAGTTTTATTCGTTTACAACAGACTTTGGATGTGTTAATTCATGGTATTATCATGATTTTATGAGACATAAAATCATCAGGTTCGAAAACAATTAATTAATTAGGAGATGTTATTGTTATTCTGAAACGTGCGCTTTTCCGAACGTGTTCATGTATGCATATGTATGTATATATATATATATATTTGGATGGACCCCTCTTTTGTTTGGTTCATAGACCAGGAATCGGTTTTAATTAATAATTAATCGCGACCGTTTTATGTGCATGATTCCAATTACCGTCGAACGCCCGTTTCCCGTTTTGTGTCTAAATCCCAATTGGCCAAAACAACACGATGTTTATCCAAAACATGAGTCGAAACGCGAATTATCATTTGCTGTTAATGCTTCAATTCGCGGCGTGGGCGGCATTCAATGAACGCAAAATGCATATGTGCACCGATTAAATCCAATGCCGGAGCTTAGTTTTTGATCGTCGCATTCCCAATGCAATCATCGAACTTATTCTTGAACTCTGATAATTATAGGTAAAACAAGTTTACGTTTCGAACGGAACACCGAAGTTCTACAAAGTAAAATGATAAATTTATTCATAACTTTAGAACGAAGAAAGACTAGAATGATACAAAAACAGAACAGTTTTTCATAAATAACAATGCTTTCAACAGGAAATTGATAGATTGATAGATATGAAGCATTCGGAGTTAAAAAGTTATGTAAAATTATAATTACTTTATGTGCTTTTCGCAAACTTTTAAGTAATTTTCTTTAAATAATCGAAAAAAACAAAAAACAGAACAAAGAGAACAGTACAAAAACAGGAAAAGTAAAAACAGAACAGAACAGTTTTTCGTAAATAACAATGCTTTCTACGAGAAATTGATAGATTCATGACCACGTTGAATATGAAGCATTTGGAGTTCTAAAGTTATGTAAATGTATTAATTTATGAACTTTTACCAAACTTTTATATAATTTTCTTTAAATAATTGAAAAAAAATAAAAAATAGAACAAAGAAAACAGTACAAAAACAGGAAAAGTCAAAACAGAACAGTATTTCATAAATAACAATGCTTTCTTTAAGAAATTGATAGATTTAAGTCCACATTGAATATGTAACATTTGAAGTTAAGAAGTTATGTAACTATATAATTACTTTATGTACTTTTAGCAAACTATTAAGTAATTTTCTTTAAATAATCGAAAAAAAAAACAAAAAATAGAACAAAGAGAACATTACAAAAACAGGGAAAGTCAAAACAGAACAGAACAGTATTTCATAAATAACAATGCTTTCTACGAGAAATTGATAGATTCATGCCCACGTTGAATATGAAGCATTTGGAGTTCTAAAGTTATGTAAATTTATAATTAATTTATGTACTTTTAGCAAACTTTTAAGTAATTTTCTTTAAATAATTGAAAAAAAAGAACGAGAACAGTTCAAAAACAGAAAAAGTAAAAACAGAACTTTATAAATAACAATGCTTTCTATAAGAAATTTATAAATTCATGTCCACATTGATTATGTAACATTTGAAGTTCAGAAGTTATGTAACTATATAATTAATTTATGTACTTTTAGCAAACTATTAAGTAATTTTCTTTAAATAATCGAAAAAAAACAAAAAATAGAACAAAGAGAACAGTACAAAAACAGGAACTGTAACAACAGAACAGAACACTTTTTCATAAATAACAATGCTTTCTACAGGAAATTGATAGATTCGTGTCCACGTTGAATATGAAGCATTTGGAGTTCAAAAATATGTAAATTTATAATTAATTTATGTGCTTTTAGCAAACTTCTAAGTAAGTTTCTTTAAATAATTGAAAAAATAGAACAAGGAGAACAGTACGAAAATAGAAAAAGTAAAAACAGAACAGAACCGTTTTTCATAAATAATAATGCTTTCTATAAGAAATTGATAGATTTAGGTCTACATTGAATATGAAGCATTTGGAGTTAATAAGTTATGTTCATTTATAATTAATTCATGTACTTTTAAGTAAATAATTGAAAAACGTAAAATAGAACAAGGAGAACAGTACAAAAACAGGAAAAGTCAAAACAGAACAGAACAGTTTTTCATAAATAACAATGCTTTTTATAAGAAATTGATAGATTTAGGTCCACATTGAATATGTGTTAAGTTAAGAAGTTTGAGAAGTTATGTAACTATATAATAACTTTATGTACTTTTAGCAATCTATAAAGTAATTTTCTTAAAATAATCGAAAAAAAAAACAAAAAATAGAACAAGGAGAACATTACACAAACAGGAAAAGTCAAAACAGAACAGAACAGTATTTCATAAATAACAATGCTTTCTACGAGAAATTGATAGATTCATGCCCACGTTGAGTATGAAGCATTTGGAGTTCTAAAGTTAAGAAAATTTATAATTAATTTATGTACTTTTAGCAAACTTTTAAGTAATTTTCTTTAAATAATTGAAAAAAAGAACGAGAACAGTACAAAAACAGAACAGAACTTCATAAATAACAATGCTTTCTATAAGAAATTTATAAATTCATGTCCACATTGAATATGTAACATTTGAAGTTCAGAAGTTATGTAACTATATAATTAATTTATGTACTTTTAGCAAACATTTAAATAATTTTCTCTGAATAAATGAAAAAATTAGGAATAGAATCAAATATATTTTTTTACAAGAATTACAATGATCAGGAAATTGAATCTATTGTGAAGGATTTTTATTAATAACCAAGAGTGTTGGGTTTATTTGTTTCAAAGTTAGTTTTTCGTTAACGTCTAAATATTAAGTATTTATAGAATCCTTATAATTTTCACTAAATAATTGATTTATAGAATAGCACATTTATTTCAAACATAATTTGACATATATTAATAATTTATAGTATTTTGTTGTTATTTGAGTAAACAAACTGAAATCGATTTCGAAAATATTTTAGTGTTAAATATTTTCTACAAAAAAAGATAGATTCAAAGAATGTTGACTGCATATTTTTACATCAAGTAAACGTTAAACTCTTATTATCAGTTGGTAAAGTTGACACACAAAAATATCGGCTAAAAAGTGTATTTTCGTGTTTCAATTTTGACAAATTCGCTTCACCTTCAAAATATATACAATTCGATGCATGAAATGTGGAAATCAAAGCAGGTAATTAATATTCATTTTTAACCGGAATCACCGCAAACTCGACCGGCTTTACGTCTTCCGCGCGGCGTAATTCAATATCCAGAAGGCTATTACATGAAATTCTTTTCTTTACGAACGCTTCGTGTGTTCCCCGCACAGTTTATATGGATACAAATAATGGGATAATAATGGTGCGACGGTGGATGATTGTGCGAGATGAGACGACGGCGGCGCGGCGCGGCGCGTCGCGACGCCGTCAGGGATTTTCGGGGCAATCTGTGGCACGGCCCATTAGGCTCATCAGTGCGTCAGCCTGAAAATTTAATGTCCTTCTCCGCCACACGCAATTTCACCCGATGTTTTCATGTAGCTCCACCATCCATTCCGGACGCTATTTTTAAATTGGAAATTTCTCTAAAACGGATCCTAATTGATGGCCGTCAAAGGCTTCTCTTCCGTACGAAAACACCGGAACGCGGATATTTTTACATTGCCAGAAAGAGTTTAATTAAGACTTCTTTTCTTATTTCTTTCCTTCGACGGAATGCGGAGAGAAGAAAACGTTTGGAAACAACTTCTAATAACTTTCTTTCTCACAAAGATTTAGTTTACAAATAAGAGCAAACTATATATTTCAACAATTTCAATTATGTCTTAGCCTGAAATCAATCAGCCTGAAAAGTTTTTATTAACAAATTATTACAAAAAACACATTCATAAATTATATTTCTAATATCAAAAGTTTATACTTGCTTCAAAAGCACATATTTTTCTATAGAAATTGATTAATTGTAAAGAGAAAACAAGAAATTGTTACTGTTTTTTTACCCTTGTAGTACACTTTTCGAAAATAATTGTGTTAAATGGTAATTTTCGATATTTTCAAATAAATTGTTTTATTGTTGCATTATTTTGATTTCAACAAGTTTGTAACTTAAAAATTAGATCAATTATTATAAAGAATAAGTAAATATTAACAAATTCATTTCTATTTTGATATATTCCAATCACAACTAATTTTTTCTCAACAAAAATCGTAACATTTCTTGCAACAGATACAGAGAAACCTAAAAAACAACCGACATAACAGTTATGACGGTCTATTGACCAGGGTCTTTCCACCCTTTATCTCAAAAGGGTTGCAGACCCTTCATAATAAAATTTTAAAAAAACTATTTTATTAGTACCGCACTTAAATTGTAATTTTTTGTTTGTATCTTTTTGGAAAAGGAAGGAAGAAAGGAAATTCTGTTAAAAAAATTTGTTAAAAAATCCTTAGTTTATCTTTTTTTTTTATTGACCCCAACAAACAGATTTCTAAGAGTTTGTAGGAGGTAGTCAAAAAACGAGTAGAAAATATGATCAGGCTCTCTTTTTACAATATTTTCCAACATTTACTTTTAACAATTGTTTAAGAAAACATTGTTTAAATAATAAAACACCTAAATGAAGCTAATTACATTATAAATTCTTTCAACTTTTCTTTACAAAATTTTGTTAAGTATCTCTAGTTAATAATTCTTTCAACTTTTTTTCCAAAATTTGGTTAAGAATCTCTCTTCTTTAGTTGAAGATATTAACAATTGTAATACATTTTCTGTTATATAATATTGTAAATTACAGATCTATAATTAGTGAAGATTAATACTTAATCACTTACAACTTATTTTTCGATCTTTACAAAGTATACCTGACCGGAAAATTCGGGCGTTTTATGACGATTGCGGCTGCAGTAAATCCGATTCGGTTTCGGTGCATGTTTTTCCTATTTTCCGAAAAATTGTAAGACCCAAAAGCTGTCAAGATTTATTGCCCGGTCGTCGCCTTCGCTCCTGACAAGCACCCTCAAATATGTCTTTATTGTAATTTACAGCTCCAGTAACCGCCGTAATGGAAAAGCAAGCAATAAAGTAAATACTGGAAAACTTGACTTGACAGTTACACAAACGCTGTACAGAATGTAGTGTTATCAATTGAATGTGTATTAGTTAAGTATGAGTTAGTTTACAAATCTAAGTATGAGTTAGATTTGTAAACTAACTCGTATTTAGATTTACGAGTTAGATTTGTAAATAAGTTTCCTTTGGATCAAAAGGAAGCAGAAGCACTTGGCTTTATTGTTCACTCTTTTCACATGTCACATTTTACTTTTCTTCCACAATTTTGTTTGAACGATTCATTCTTTGATTTGAACAACGAGTCATAATCTAAACGTTTACTAGTAATAATGGAATTGTGGAAAACATAAAAGATTGATGAAAACAAGTACGAGTTAATTCGTACTTAGATTTACGAGTTAGATTTGTAAATAAGTTTCTTTTGAATCAAAAGGAAGCAGAAGCACTTGGCTTTATTGTTCACTCTTTTCATGTCACATTTTACTTTTCTTCCACAATTTTGTTTAAACGATTCATTCTTTGATTCGAACAACGAGCCATAATCTAAACGTTTACAAATAATAATGGAATTGTGGAAAACATAAAAGATTTATTAAAACAACAGTTAGTTAGTTTATTGACATCATTCATAATCATAATCGATTTCTCAAACAAAAATACAACAATTAATTCATTAATAATCTAACAGACTTTACAGAAGTTTGATCAAAATAGTTTTTGAGAAAAACCAATCATTGTTTTCATCGAAAGTAAAAGTTATTTGCAATTAAAACTATTTCCAAAAGTTCGATTCAACAGTTTCAAAGTGATCAATTGATATTCTGAGTTCAGTTTTGAAACTGAACGCACGGTTTTTGTTCGAAATTGGCAGGTAAATCCATCAATTCACGTTTCCTTTTTTTTTACACACAAACAAAATATATAAATTTTAAAAAAATATATATAAATATAAAGAGACATTTAAAACTGTTCCACCGCTTTTGTCCCTTTCGTCCTGCTGTGATGTCATTTATGGATGGATATATTTATTATACATGTGCGGATCTAAAAGTATCAATCATTAAACAAACGGAAAAATATGCGAGGCATCTCCAATCTGGCAGCAGTAATTTACGACTAAATAGTTGCTTCGGTGAGAGACGAAACTTGGTCGAAAACCGAATGCTCGTATTCGCAATACAAACACGACACAGCGCGGCGCGACACTCGTAAACCGAACAAACAAAAGTGCAAATAAATAAATAAATAAAATGGCCGTGATGTTAAATAAATGGAAGCGAAAGAGAGAGAGACAAAATGAGAGAAGGGTTCGTGCAGTTCTCTCGTTATTTTTGCAGCTTTTTACTGCCCAAACATTAAAAGCCGCCCATAAATCAGCGAACGTAAATGTAAATTTTTTATAGCGATTATCAATCTTTCCGCCGGACCACTAAGCAAATTAATAATATTTCCAAAAAAAAACAAAAACCCTACGGAAAACAACGCAACAAACGTTTATAACAATTTCAAATTTCGCGATTTTTACGACACCAAATATACGATTTCTTCCTCTCTCTCTCTCTTCAGCATCTTCTGCTCTTTTTGTTTATCTTCTCGTTCCGCTTCGAAATGGATTCGGTTTTTGGCGTTTCTAAAATGCGCATTTGACTTATTGGTCATAAAGTGAGGACGCAAAATTAACGGGCCGCTGGACACGACAGGACGGATGCATCCGTCTCTCTCCGGAGCACGGGCGACCATACGGATCCTAGACCGACCACATTTGTCCCTCTTCCTGTCCTCTCACTCTTTCCCAAGGTCGGCGACGTCCTTCGCGCCTCCTCCGCCTCCACCCCTGTCACACTAACGCACCGAGACCACCATAAATATGGATTATGAGAATATAAAAAAAAGTGGACGAAATTAGCTGAAAGTTTAAGTGAAACGGGATGGGCCGTAAAAACATTCCGAAAACATCTTCCGTTGCCAAACATTCTGGTCGAATATTTTCAAAACACATCTTTCAACATATCGTCATCACATTTTCAATAACAAATTGTTTAATTATTGAAATCAAATTTCTGTATTTAGCACAATTGACATCAACAGTAACCGGAAAACTAATCTTTATTATGATTGATTGATCAAACATGTCTCTTTCCGTATTTAATTTGTTCCAGTACTATATTTTATACCTGTCCTGCTTTTTCGATGTTCTTTGTACGTCTTTCCTCTTTCTACTTATTCTGATTTTTGAGGGAATCGATATAAATTTATACAACCAATTACAAACAACTATGTAAAACATAAGTAAAATTCGTCCATAGGATAATTGTTTTAATGGAATTTACAAAATTGTTTAATTTAAGTTTAATTAAAGTGTAAATTCAGTTATTATTATTAATTTTCCATTAATCTGTTTCATCATAATTCCATCAATACAAAATTTATTAATGTTATTTACATTTTATATAACATTTAGTTGAGTGTACAAATCTCCTGTAAAAAGTGTTCAATTTATCTGTTTTTTTTTTCTAAAACATAAGTGAAAGACTTAATTATAATTTGCAACTATTTAATTAATTAGTGCATATCATTAATAATAGAAAAATTAACTAATACAATAAAAAAAATCAAATATTTTTTTTGATAAATAAACTGATTTTACTAAAAACTTAAGTTTCAATTTGTTGTTGACAAATAGATTAAGGTCATTAAAAATATACGTGACGAATAGCACGAAAACAAGGTATTAGACAAATTGTGGCCTTTTAAACCGATTTTTAAAGATTTAAAATTAAATATTTTCCTGTTGTGAAGTAATATGCAAATAATTACCATCAATTATTTGAATTTGTATCCTTAAACTATCTTCAATCATAATTAAATGAATGAAAATGAATCAATTTATTGAAAATAAATAAAAAGTCTGCATTCAAATTTGCATTATTTAAAACAATAAATGCAAAGATTTAAATGCGAATCACGATTTGCTATCAATATTTGAACAAGAAAAAAAAACGTATTTTAGTAGAAATCGTTGAAGAAATAATCTTCACTTTCTTCATATACAATAGAAAGAAATGCGTGAATCATGAAACTATTATATTTATTTAAAATGAAGAATTTCAATAACATTGAAACTAATTGAATTTACCTAAATTGAAAAGAGCGAAACTTTCAAATAAAATTAAGATATTTGTATTATATGTAAAATTCAATGAAAATTCAATCCTTTGAAAAGAACATTGTTGAGAAGTTGAAAACGTTAAAGAAGAAAAGTCAATCATTAGTTTATTTGTATAAAAACTTGTATTATTCTAAAATTGAACTTATTTAAGTTGAAAGTATTAAAGAAGTAAAGTCACTCATCTATTCATTTATATACTAATATAAGTCAAGAGTTGCTTGATTCACAAAACAAATCTGTTAACGAACATAATCCGTTCAAAGTCGTTGTTCGTAATCCGAGCTTTATTTCGCAAAACAAACGACACAAGGTCTATAAGGTGTTCGTTATCTGAATATGTGTTCATTGTCCGAACATACAAATCTTTAGTGTTTGTTGTATCCAATTTATCAAAGTTGTATTTTCATTTTCTAATACCAAAAGTACTGATCAATTGTCCTTTACAAACAAAATTCAAGTTATTCGGTTTATTATTCAATTAAGAAGTAAACGTTTTGCATAATTACGCATTAAAAATCGTAATCGTTTCAATTAGATAATTTGATATTACGATGTTCAATTTTCAGCTGCAATCGTATACGAAAACTCCATTCATCGTCAATAGCGAATTAATTCCCTGAACGGTTCACATGGAATGCCGTGAAATCCGAAACCGTGACGCGATTTAAACGCGTACACATTTTTTTTTTGTCATTGCACAAGGGGTTACGTAATGTGCGTCGCATCAAGGGAGGTCGGGGTGGCTCTCCTGACGAATGAAACAAAAACGCGGCCAATGGGAACCCGGTTAAAACAAAAACGTTGATGAAAAAAAAACACAGATTGAAGCGCACTAATTGGTCAACGTCGACGTAACAACAACTAATGACACATCATCGCTGATTGGCTGCAGCAGCAGCAACCTTCGATCGGCGCATTCAAACGAAACGCAATTTCGATATTAATAAATATATTTGCGCCCAGGTGAATAATTCCATGTGAAATATTCACGATATTAATTTATTGGATGCAATTAGCGAGAGCCGCACGGATTTATAACGAACGCTGTTATTATTAATTAAAACTAATTTATTTATTGCGATTCTGCAAAAAAAAAATAACAAACGAATTGTAGAAGTGACACGCAATTCGTTGTGCATGTTTACGTTATTAATTGATTATTTTTCAATTATTCAGTGCGGCTTCCAATTAAGCATCAACGTTTCATATTTCCCCGTTCAATTATTCAGTTATGGTTCTCCTCCTCTTTTTTGTGCGAATCGAAATACGTTTTTCATTTACGTTCGATAATTTCCGTTCATTATTGGGACAAGGAACAGTTAGAAAGCGGTTAGGGTCCAGAATGCCAAAGTGAGTTATTACTAGAAAGTTCCGAAGTGTTCGGAGTTCTCCAACACTAAATCATCCTTTTACTGAGAATTTGTTGGGGGGAGAAAAAAACGATGGCGCCAATTTGGCTGTTTATTGACAGTTAAACATCGAACGGGTGACCGTCACTAACTCTTGTATAATTCGGATGGAATAGCTAAAAATGTTGAAGGAGAAATTAATTTTAAAAAAATCATTATTTCGACATCTTTATTGGGCCAAAGGGCTAACAACCGAGGTCTTTCCGCAAATAGTAATTGTTTATTCATCATTTTTTCTCAATCAAAATCACTACAAATAGTGAAAAGTTCCGAAATGTTCAGAGTTTTCCAACACTAAATCATCCTTTTACTGAGAATTTGTTGGGAGAAAAAGAAACGATGGCGCCAATTTGGCTGTTTATTGACAGTTAAACATCGAACAGGTGACCGTCACTGTCTCTTGTATAATTCGCATGAAATAGCTAAAAATGTTGAAGGAGAAATTAATTTAAAAAAAAAAGATTTCGACATCTTTATTGGTCCAGATTGGTCTTTCCGCCAATAATAATTGTTTATTCATCATTTTTTTCAATAAAAATCACTAAAATTAGTGGAAAGTTCCGAAGTGTTCAGAGTTTTCCAACACTAAATCTATTCACTGAAAGTTAAACAGTTAAACATCGAACTATCTATATCTAGTATAATACGTGTATTATTGCTGAAAATTATTAATAAATGAGAACGAAACTACTGTGTTTCCAATCCAAAATCAATCCAATTAATTACAATCAATTTTTGAATGTATACTAATTGATGAAATCTTAACCATTCGCACGTTGAAAATGATAATGATGACCGATAAATGTATTGAATTGATACTTCACTATATCAGAAATGTGAAATATTGACCATAGAAAGTAGACTAATTGATAAAATCTTAATAATTCATCCATATTTAAAATAGATGCAAATGATGATAAAGAAATTAAGAGAAATTATTAATAAATATGGAAAATAATTACAATTTTTTTCATTAAAAAACACAATTTGGCAATAAAATTGTTTCTTAAGCAGTGACTATAGAATGTATACTAAAAAATAATTTAAAAATGAGAACCAAATCATTGTTTTCCATTATTTATGAAGAAAATTCACAACTCCAATATCTCTTTTACTCTTTAAACATGTATTTTGTAAACTCATTTCAATTCTCAATTGTAAATAGAATTAATGATAATAAACGTAAAACAATTACAAAAAAACAGATTTTCGGTAGATTAAAAAACAATTTAAGAAAATTGAAAATAAAACCAAGAAAATAGTGTTTTCCAAATCATTGTTTTTTTCCATCATTTCTTCATAAACCAGCTCTAATTAACCTGTATTTTGTAAACTCATTTCAATTCACAATTGTAAATAGAATTAATGGTAAAAAAGTTAAAACAATTACAAGAAAACAGAATTTCGATAGATTAAAAAACAATTTAAGAAAATTGAAAATGAAACCAATAAAATAATGTTTTCCAAATTATTGTTTTTTCCATAATTTCTTCATAAACCTGAATTTTGTAACCTCATCAAAATGAATTATTAATTCACAATCAACAGACAAATTAATGGTAATAAACGTAAAATATTTTTTAAGAAAATTTCAATAATTTTATTATATTTACCTATTTCTAAAACGCAAACAATCCGAAGCGATTTATGCAATTATTTTAAATCGCAGTCCAATTAGAGTGAACGAAATGTGAGGATTCGAACAACAACAAAAAAAGAGCTACGATCGTAACGCGAAATTCGCTGAATTTCATCGATTTCCGCAACAAAAAAATTGATCGTCTCGTACAACAAGTTGAAGGAACTTGGGTCAATAGCATTCTACGATTTATGTAATAATTGTATATATATATTTATTTTTTTTTTGTTCGTAATTCACCAACAATGAAACTTATTTTCTTCAGTCTTGTGTCAAGGTTAATACGAATCTTTTCGTTGTACAAATAGACGAAATTTGTATATTTGACTTTACTCGCTCTCTTCAATAGTATTTCAATAGAAATTACAATTAGTTTAATTAATAAATTTTAAAGTAGATTTTTGACAATTTAACTTATTAGGGTTCAAAATCAAGGCGTTGAAAATAATTAAATTATTATGAAATAAAAGTTTAAAAGACTTTATTATGAAATAAAAATTTAGTGTTGAATGAATATACACTTGTTGAAAGTTCCATAACGAATTAGGTAACTTTTCAATTGTACTTATACCTGTAATTTTTCTAATTTTAGGGGGGATTATAGAGGAAATGAAACAACAAAATTAAATTAACTTCTCAATCTCATATATTCACATTTTCGTTCCATTGACTAATGTAAACACACTGTACATTGAAAAAAAGAATAAGACAAATAATAATATAATAATATTTATATACTGGGTTGTGGAGAATCGGGAGAGGACAAACTTAAATATATAAATGTTTCACGTCTCTTCATCAATATGTACAAAGCTTCAATATTCCTCTCTCTCTCTCTCACTCGCTCGCCTCATACCATATCTCTCGCTCTTTTCCACAATCAGTGATAAAATTCGCTCGATAATCAAGTTTTTCCTCGAAATTTCGCCGTCGGTTCCCATGGGACACCCCAACCCCCCCGAATAAAAAAAGGGGGGGAGAAGAACGGGGAAACCGACGTCGCAAGGAGAGAAAAAAAAACTCGTTTAATATGTGTTTCGTGTTTTTCTTCTGGGAGAACGGGGACGTCCAGCCCCGGGAATCCTTAACAAAGAACCACAGGACCGACGAACCGCTGGGCGTCCCCGTCACCCCTCACGCTCAATCCAAATACATTAAGAATTTAAAAAAAAAGAAGAGAAAGAGAAAAAAACACGAGAGGAAACAAAATTATATAAAATAAAAAATATATTTATACATAAGATATTTCGTTTTTAAAACAATAATGCGAGATTTAGATTTTGGAACAATTCTCTCCTCTTTCCTTCCGCCCTTTCCTCGCTCCACATCCAAATAAAATTCCATTTATATATACACATATATCATACTTTTTGTTTACGCATTTCGTAATCGTTTAATAATAATAATAATAATAGAAGAAAAAACAATGTTATATAACAGTCGAGAGATCACGCATCTTCGGGGAAAAAGAAAAGAGAATATTCCTTGTTGTTACTTCTTTCTTTTTTTTTCTCTATATTTATATCTATATATCACTTAATTTTAAAGAGTAAAAAATAAATAAATGCGTCAGAACGAAAACAAAGGTAGCATAGTATTACATGAATCGAGAAAACGAAAAAGAAACATGATCATCATCGAGGAACGAAGCTAAAAATTAAATTAATAATAACCATTGTACAATTTTCTTTACTTTCTTTTCATTGTTTTGTTTTTTTTTATTAAACAGGGGGGTAAACAAACAAATATAATAATAGTCGGCTCGATCGCAGTTTTTTCTTTTCTTTTTGACTAATGATAATATATTACAGGGAATCGAGGGCCGCTCTGTACATTGAGAATTGGAAATAACAAACGGAAGAAACGAATTTATGTGTCGTTGAGAGCGGCGCAGATCCGAAAGGCGCGCGTATTTCCAAAATTCCATTGAAAAATATTTGGAGTAACAAATATCGATGCATGTTGGAAATACGCGCGCGCGCGAGGATCGGGGCCCAGAATATGTAATATACATACCATTTCTCTTTTGTTTAAATTCAAATCAAATATAATAATTCCTCTTTTCTCTCGTTATTATTTTTTTTGTCTCTTTTTAGTTTACTAATTATATAATACAAACGCGCTTTTCTCTTGTTCACCTTATGAATAAATTATGTACACGGAAAGGTTTGTAATTTTTGTCTTGTGTTTGTGTTCTTGTGTGAATAATTTCCGTTACTATATTGATAATATGTTTAAGGTTGAGCTTCGCACGGAGAAAACGTTGTGATCGGCTTCGGCTCCAAGTGGATTTGCCTTTGGCGCCGAAGCCGGAGTTTTCTTCTTACGAATTCGTTTTCGCGAGGAAAATCGTCAACGAGTGTATGAATGTGTAAATGTGTGTCAATTATGAAATACTTAAGAACACGGATTGAATGGATCATCGTTCTTAATGCTTAGATTTACGTGTTATTTTATGTTTTCTGGCTTGCGTTATTAACTTGGTGATGGTTAATGTCTATTTACACGTTCACAGAGGCGGCACGTCCAAGTCCGGTGCCGCAAAGAGCGGCTCTCACATGTGCGCTAAGGGCGCAAGAGGACTGGGGCCCATCGGGTCGGGCGACGCACTGTACTGTTGCATGTGCTGGGTAGCGTCTGTGGGCAGGTACATGGAGATCATTTGTCTGAGATCGCCTTGGGGTTGCTGCTGGGGTTGGCCGCCCGGTTGGGAGGTGGCGTACTCGCGTTTAACGCCGCCACCGGCCCCCGGCGTCGGCGTGTGAAGTCCTCCGGAGCTGGGTGACACCGGCTCCGACTTGATGCTGGACCCGGACGGACTGTGCGACGAACCCGCCTGCTGCATGCCGTAAGGGGATCCGGCGGAATTCGGCACGGTTCCTGCGTACGCCCCGTAGCCGCCGTTCAAGTACGCGTTGTGCTGCATCTGGCTCATGTCGTAGCGCGCGTAATTCGCACCCCCGTATTGCTGTTGGTACGCGCTGGGGTCGTGCATCATGTACCCGTTGGGCATATATCCGTTCGGCATCTGGTACATATCCCTGGCTGTCACTTGCTGCACGGAGGAGGCGACCGAACGCACCGGGTCCGACGACGGAAGCATGCTCGATCCGAGTGGGTACTTGTCCTTCTTCAGGAGAGTCTTCGTCTTCCTCCTCGGTCTGTACTTGTAATCGGGGTGTTCCTTCATGTGCACTGCTCTCAGCCTTTTAGCCTCATCGATGAACGGCCTCTTCTCGGACTCGTTCAGCAGCTTCCACTCGGCACCCAATCTCTTCGAGATCTCGGAGTTGTGCATCTTCGGATTCTCTTGGGCCATCTTCCTGCGCTGTCCTCTGGACCATACCATGAATGCGTTCATCGGCCTCTTCACCCTCTCGAGGTTTTGGTTCTTGCTCGAAGAGTTGTTGTTGTTCGGTGTTCCGCCGCCGCCGCCGCCACCACCGCCGCCGCCTCCGGGGTGCTGCTGCTGGTGCTGCGAGCCCGCTGTCACCGGGTGCTGCTGGTGGTGGCTTTGCGTCTGATGGTGGTGCAGCTGCGGCGTTGGCGCCTGATGGTGCAGCTGATGGGGATGCTGCAGGTGCTGCATGGGCGACTGTCCCAGAGCGCTCAGCGATCCGTATGCCTGCAGCCCGTGATGGGGTGGCATCGTGGCATGCAGATTGCCTCCCTTGAGGTCACTTTCCATCGTCAACATTTCTTCCGTCGGCGCAAACAGCTTGCTGGTTTTCACGAGGGTAACGCACTTGGGAAAAAAATGTCACGAAGCGTAATTACTATCTAAACACAATATACAACTCACAACCGACACTTTACAATATTTAGTAGTAATAAATAATAATAATAATAGTACAATTCGCGCTCGTCGTCGCACACCGTCGTAAATTTCAATGTCTTTCAGAACATCAATGTACGTGTATTTGTTTCTGTGGTCCGCACTTGCCGGCGTAACTCAATGTTATGACGCTCAACAAACGCTCGGATTCTATTCTTCCGGCGACCGGGCGCACCCCCACCATCGCACCCCGTGATTGACAGCAACGCCTGCCATCTTAGCGGACCGCCAATCCGATCGCCGCGTTCCGGTCGTCGGGGCGTGGCCTAGGGTCCTGTCTACCCCCACCGCTCGTCCGTGGCGCTGCCGACGCGCGCGGTCGATCCGCGCACTAATTACACCCGCCGACGATTACTAATTATACCTCGCGGGGATTTTTACCAACACAACATACGAAGCAATAATTAATTAATATAAGCGCATCATTTCGTGCTTAAAAATTTTCTAATTAATTCGACCAACCAGCAGCGCGGCGAGAAAGAAAGATTCCTGAAAAGGAAACACTTCTTCCTCTCTCTTCTTTTTCTCTATATTTTCAACTCCTTCTTTTTTCGCGCTTCTCAATTAATTAATTATTTTCACCACTAATTATACAAATCAATAACGCAATTTAATACTCTTCACCACTAATTATTCACGAAACAACCTTAACTTCCGTAAATCAACTATACTTGAAAATTTTCAATTAAAAAGAAAGTAATTTATTATTTTCTCTAACAACAAATATTAGTTAGTTAATAATAGCAATAAAATAATTAAGCAATTTCAAAATTTAATTAATGAACTTTTCTTTTCTAAATATTTATCAAAGCAATTACAAAATCAAATAATAGGCTTTTAATTATTTCATGTATATTCTATATTAAAATCATTAACATTCCTTTTTATCTATTGCATATTATTTTACCAAATGTTTTATTGTTATTTAAACACAATTATTGGCATTAATTATGATATTGACAATCAAGTATATTACATAATGAGTACCATATTTATATACTTAAACTACACAAGTATTTACCGAGTTTTATGGTAACTGCAAAAATCAATATTTGTCTAATATTTCCGCGTTTTATTTATATTTTTACAATTTTATATTGTTTTTACTATTTTGATCAACAAAAACGTTTAAATAAATAACATCAAAATTTAACAAAAAAAAAGATCATCAAAAGAAAACGAGGTTAATAAACGAACGCACACGATTGCACAGAAAATAAATAGTAGGACTTGTTTCTTTTCTGTTGTTGTTGTTGTTGCTGCTGCTTATTGCCGCTCGATTGTTGAATAATAATCGACGATACAAAGGAACCTGCCTTCAGCGCTCTTATTGAATACACGTGCTTTACTCCATTGATACACATAACAACAAGTCCATTGGATTAGAGCTTAAATATTTGTGCCTATCGAATATCGCACAACACAACACATCTTTTCATTATTTACTTCTTTTATGCAACGCTTAATTCTATACACTTAACAATACATATATTTATAATAACAATGCGAATATTAGTTGCAATTTTAGGAACATTAAAAGTTTTCAAACTAATACACAAAAAAAAATCATAGAATTATTAATAAAAATTGTAGTTTTAAATATTCTTTTAAATTATTTATGAATGACCGAAGTTCTATTTCTTAAAATTTGTTTAAATAAAACAAATTTAACAGTAACAACAATTCAATTCGTATTTTTCTTATGGTTGTTGTTGCAATAAATATTATCATATTTTTTTGTTTCGAAACAAGAATCATCTGCACGAGTTACATATAAACATCCTTGAATTAATCAATGAACGATTTGACCGAGCTTTCGTACTTAAGCCTTAAAGGCAGACCCATTAAGTCAATCGTTAAGTTTGTTTGGTTACGCCCATCGCACGGAAAATTGTCACGCCCCATTTTCGATGTTGCTCTTCGATAATTATCATTAAAACAAATGGATCAAACATTCACAGCTCATTATTATTATTGTTATATATTTATTTGAAAAAAAATGAATATAAATTTAACATATTGATGACGTCTGGTTCTACAGAAATTAAAAAAAGGCGCATTACGTAAATCGTTTTATGATTTTTTTAATTTCGTTTGCTTTGAAACAATTTTTATCAATAAAATACAAAAAATAAGTGTAATCTTTTACTATAAACTATTAGTTTAAATATAACTTTTAATTTGATTTCCGAATAATTTATTGCATAGTAATTATAAATTAAATTATAATTTAATTATACTAAATAGTAATTAATAAAAGATTCAAAATTCATAAAAGTAGATTTATAAAAAAAAAACCGAAAAACTTATATATATTTATACATTCAATATACATACAAACTTGAGCAAATTTAAAAGTCTTGAAATATGGAAATTACGTTTTATAAGTATATAGTTAACTTATTTTGAAAATGCTTTTTCACTTTAATTCATAGCATATTTACAGGAACTTATGAAACGTTGAAAGCTATGCGTTTTGTAAATAACTGAACATTTTTTCATAATAATGATTTTTGACAATTGAAAAGCCGTTTAATATAAGAATCGTGTTGTATAAGTGGAGCGTTATACAAGGGATTCACTATATTTTTTTATAACTTTAATTCAAAGTACTTGAAAAAATTTGAAAAACGTAGAAATATCGGAATTATTTGTACTTTGTTTTTGTTTCCTTCAATTATAATACATTCATAATAATGATTTATGAACAAGTGATGTGAAAACTTGTTGTTAAAGGGTTAACTATATTACTTTTTCACTTTAATTCATAGTACATTCATGAAAACTTGTAAAAATTTCAAGTCGGTATAATCCCGTTTTACAAGTATCGAGAGTCAAGTGAATTTTTCATTTTGTTGAAGAAATTTCGGAATTGTCTGAATATTTTGTTTAATACCTTTATAATACATTCATAGTATGCTAAACAGTAATTCATAGCAAATTTAGAAGCAGTGCAATATCGATATTGTGTTGTACAAGTACCGATTTGACTGAAATTTCTCTTTGTTACTTTGGTATAACACATTCTTAAGATTTGTTAAAATTGAAATGTTCTGTAAAATATCGCACTGTATATTAACTGTTCTTAATAGAAAATAATAGTAGAAAAAAATCGGTTTGGACTAATAAAAATGTGTAATTAAATAGAAGTAATTAGCAAATTTCTGGCAATTTATTAGTGAATATGTAGATTTTATTACATTACATTCTTCCCCCATTACCATATTAACCGTAGAACGAAAATAAAACGTTGCAAGAGGCAATACAAGACATAAAGTGCCTTTAATGTGTTTTTGTTTACATTAAAGTCGTGATAATATTTTGCTTTCGATGCGCTGCCCAAAGTTAAATGCATATTTATCGTCCGTTTTTGGGGTTGGAGAAGAAAAGGGGTCGTCTCTCTCCGGCCAATTACATTTTCATCGTGATGGTAAATATTGTTATTTATTTTCGTGCGGAAGAGTGGTGAGGGGGCTGATTTGCGCCAGAGGAAAGGGTGGTAATCCGTAATGGACCAGGTACGCAAGAAAAATTAGAGAATTATTTGCAGGTGGCTTTCTGCATTTCTCTCCTCTTCCACACTCAAACGGATCCCATTTTTTATCGAGGAGCACCTGTGCCGCTTCTGCGACAATGGGGGGACTTTCGATTGTTCGCGAAATCGATTTGCGACGATTTTTCATATCCATATATTATTATCATCATTGGCACCCCAGACCATCGACGGTTTAATTGATTAATGGGGACCCCTTCCGAGAATGCGAACCTCCGAGCCTTGCAAGGACACGTGCATTTCAGCTTGAATACACGTACAAGAAAAAAAGTTTCCATTTCTCGCGTAATTAGTTGGATTATTTATTAATAATTACTTTGTACTTGAGGGTGGTTTTCGCGTGTGTGTATCATGTTTTTTTTTGCCCTCGTCCCTCTCGCAGATCCTAGATACAACGTACACGAGTGCATATTAAACATTCTTTCACGTCGTTCATTGAAAATGTATTAAAACCAAACAGCCGTACGCGGATGCCGAGGGACGCAATCTACGTGGAACGGTGGCGGCGGCGGCGGCAGATTCTGCACGCGCGCAGATGGCGGGGGTTCCCCGGCCCACCCCCGCGCGCGCGAACTTCATGCATCTTTGATGGCCGACCCAACAATGAGACTTGTATGCACAATTTGCCGTGTTGACATAGTTTTAAACTCGGAGCGTTTGAACCCCGAGCTCTCCTGATTACAAACCGGGCGAATTTCCCCGCAAGGATAATGGGGAAAAGCTCCACTGCACGGACACAGGAAGAACAAAAAAGAAAGAAACGCAAACATCTATATTTATATATATACATGCATACACACACATATACACAGAGGGCTCTCACTTAACGACTGTGTTCGATAATACGTACACGACTATTTATGATGTTTCATTGACCGAACTACCATACAAATATTCTGATCACCTATGAACTACACTCTATTTAACTCATTCATATCAAGATTAAACGATTATCTGTTACTTTTAAGTATTTAAAAACAATAAAATACCAACGATTATTGTTACAAACAAATTTGAATAAGGTTGCAGATAAGAACCAAGCAAATAAACACATAAACATGTATGTATTTATATAATTAACGTACATTTAATGGAATTAGTAAAAATCAATTTAAGTACAAAAGTGTACGTTAATAGGAATGCATTTATATAGTAATTTACAATTTAACCTAAGAATTAGTAAAACGTAGCAATATTGACTATCTGAAATCAAATTTACATAAGGGTATACAAAGTGACATATAAATAGATAAAGTGTACGTTAATACGAAGGAAGTTAATATATTTATATAGGAATTTACAATTTAAGGTACTTTCCTAAGAATTAGTAAAACATAACAATATTGACTATCTGAAATCAAACATGCGTAGGATATACAAACTGACAGATAAATAGATAAAGTGTACGTTAATAGGAAGAAATTAATATGAGAAATTAATGTATTAATTTACAATTGAATGTACATTCACGAGAATTAGTAAAAAGTAACAATATGGATTGTTTCAAATAAAACTTACATAAGCATACACACTTACTGATAAGAACCGACAAAAAGTGTACGTTAAAACGAACGAATTAGCATATAAAAAGAACGAGCTTATTGATAAGAACATATGAAAAGTGTACGTTAATACGAACGAAGTAATATGCTTGTATTTATATAAATATTTGCATTCCCTTTAACTAATAAAAAGTGTATTTGAGAATAAATAAGTAACAGCACGAATTGTCATAAATCAAATGTACATAAGGATTTACTAACTGACAGATAAATAGATAAAGTGTACGTTAATACGAAGGAATAAATAAGAGAAATTAATATGTTAATTTACAATTGAATGTACATTCGTGAGAATTAGTAAAAAGTAGCAATATGAATTGTCTCAAATTAAATATACATAAGCAAACACACTTATTGATAAGAACCGACAAAAAGTGTACGTTAATACGAACGAATTAGCATATAAAAAGAACGAACTTATTGATAAGAACATATGAAAAGTGTACGTTAATACGAACGAGGTAATATGTTTGTATTTATATAAATATTTGCATTCCCTTTGTTTTTGAGAATAAATAAGTAACAGCACGAATTGTCATAAATCAAATGTACATAAGGATTTACTAACTGACAGTTAAATAGATAAAGTGTACGTTAATACAAATTAATAAATATGAGAAATTAGTGTCTTTAAATAGGAATTTGCAATTAAAGTAGATGTACGTAATTTGGTAAAAAATCAAGTAACAACATGGATTATCTGAAATCAAATTTATATAAGAATGTACGAGCAGCTTATGGACAAGAATAGATGGAAAATTATCTGTTAATACAAATGAATAAACAGGTAACAAAACATTTTAATCAATATAAATTCCCTTAAACTAGTAACATCAATATAAGGACAACTAATGAATGAACTGTCTGCATTATCCGAAATCAAATTGAAATAAGGATCTACGAATTGAAAGATAATCAGAAAAAGTGTACGTTAATACGAACTAACAAATATGAGAAATGAATGAATTTATATAGAAATTTTCAATTAACGTCCATTCCCTTCAATTAGTATTAAGTTAACAATAAATAAATCATCAATATGGATTATCGAAAATCAAATTTACATAAGTATACACGAAGTTATTGATAAGAACATAAGGAAAAGTGTACGTTACGACTAAAAACGTGTACCAAAACATACATCAATCAAAATTTCAATTAACGTACATTCTACAATTTCAATTTCTATATGTTTTATGTATAAATACCATCCATTTACAAAACTATATAAAAAAAATGTAACATTTATGTAATTATTTCACTAGTTAATAAACATAAACTATTTTAACTAGATATTCTATACAATACCTAAATTTTACTAAATAAACTATAGAATCAATGCAAGATGTAAAAACAATACGTCATACTTCTTTTTCATATATATTTTATATGCAATATACTAATAAATTTGAGTTCGTTTTCTCTTCGAATTTATTAAATGTATAATTATTTAATTACGAACCGTCGTCGCAAAATTAATTGCCCGAAGCCAGGAACCCGAACCGAATTTCATTTAGTTTTGCAGAGAAAACGGGCGAAATTATCGTCTTAGCTACTGTAACTTGCCAATCTCCCGTTTTAGAAATCATTTCTATACGCCCGTAATTGCTTTCAAGAATTCATCGAGTCTTGAGCAAGTTCGCATCGTTAAATACTTTAAACAAGTAAAAAAAAAAAATACAACTAAATTCGTAAAAATTAATTAGTTAAAATCTCAATAACTAACTTCAATGAAATCTTAACGCGAAAAATCATATGATTTGAGTATTGTATGATTTGTAAATAAATATGAAAATAAACTGATAAAAAATTGGAAACATTGAACTTGAAATATTCATTCACGATACGAATAAAAATGTGATAGGAAAAAAACTAATCTTGAAGGTAGACTATATTTATTTATATATAAGTACTAAATTGAAAAGATTTAAATGATTTGCTTTACAAAAGCAATAAGTTAATACGGCATTTCGCTATAAACGGCCCTCTTGAATTAAGGCACTTTTTCGATATACGGCCTAAAATGTTTCGCTATAACGGCAAAAAACTTTTTTTCTATCTACTTGTTGCCAATCTTGCGCAATAATTGATTACTTATACGACTTTTCGCTTTGCGGCCAAGTTTCGTGGAACGTAGCTAGGATGCATTATGATTATTAGTTATTATGATAATATTTGTTATATTCATTGATAAGATAATTTTGTAAAAACTGGAAAATAAAATAGAGTTTTGATATAATGTAAAGTTATAACGAAAGTTGTAATAATTTTATTCATTTCAATAATTAATTACTTTTTTGAAAAATTAAATATAAAACGTAATATTTCTCCATTATTATTGGAAAATTTAAAATTACAATATAAGAAACTATAAGAATTAATTTGGAAAGTAAAGGAAATCAAATTTTATTTGCGTTCTTGTAATTAAACCAATTGAAATCTAGTTTTTCAATAATATTTAAATCAAATTAGTTGCAAAACACATGGATACTTATAATTTTTCAGCTAAAACAGTCGTATTTATTTGTTGTACTCAAAAAGAATCAATAAATCGATGATTAATTACTCTGAATCTTAACACTAAGACTGAGGCCAATGATTCCTCCTACAAACGCATCTTGCAGTCCTTGCTTTCTACACAAAGACACACACATTATGCCCCTTGATTGAAACTAATTGAATAAAAGTCGTTCGGTTCGAGCCGCGGACTCGAGAAATCGGTTTCCCAGAAAGAAACCTGCACCGCTTCAGGGGGATGCAAAACGGAAGAATAGCAAATAAATTAAAAAGCAACATAATAATGATGATATGGAACGGGAATTAAAGTAACAGTAATTGATAATGTTTGCGCGCTTCAGGATCCGCTGAACATGTCTAGTTGTCGCTCAGAGTTTCATCGGGTGTGACCAACCATGCTCGGTGCCCCCGAGAAATTACTAATTGGATTGTTATATAAAGGACTACCAGCCTCCTGATTACATTTCACGACGAAGCGAAGCGAACGCACACGAAATTCCTATACACACTACTTTCGTTGAATCGCAAAAAGAAAAGAAAACCGACAACAACAACAAAACAACAACAACACACAAATTAGAAGTAAACCAAATTCGTGTGCACTAAACGAAACCTGTAATGGATAATTTTGCAGAAGGGCATGTCTCTTAATTCTATTCACACTTTCGACAATGCCAGGAACTCTTTACTACAAACAGACAGTTGTTCAGTTTATTTTAATAGCCAGACACGCACCTGCCTTTTCTTTTTACTCCTAGTTCCAGCAATGCCATTTCTCGTTAGAGGTGGCAGGCCATAAATCGTGTTCGCTTTCCAAAATCGATTTGTTTTCGGTGGTTTCGTTGACGATTTTAATATTTGCTTTTCGTTTGGGGTTGCTTGTTGCTGCGGATTAAGCAGTTTCTTCAAAAGATTGTAGCTGTAAAATTGAATAGCCGGGATTAAGAAAATCGAAGCTACCGGACAACTTAAACAGTGGATTTGTTCGGTTTGATAATCGGTTTACCAAATTACAGAAATAAAGTGTCGTTTCCACTAAATCTCAGTGAGCACGACAATACATGTCTTCAAAGCGTTCGCAATTTACTTTATGCAAAATATTTTACAAATTTTGCAATTTGTTTAGTAATATTCTTGAAATCAAATATAAAAAAAAAACATATTTGTAATTCAAAAACCATTCATATTAGAGAAACCAAATCAACTGAATCTTATGTAAATTTATTTGGAATTATCCATTCAAACAAATACTTTTACTTGAATTGAACAATTTGGTAATAAATTGAAAGAAATTCAATTTATTATAGACATACACTAAAATTATATAAAAAAAACTTTCATTCAAAAGTATTGACTTGTTTTAAACAATGTTGACTAAGAAATTATCGAAATTATTATAATCTACTGTTTTATGTATAAATTTTCGTGTCTTTGATAAAATGATTTATTTTTTACCCAATTATTTATTTCAATTTTAAATGCTTGAAATGCAACAATTTCAACTTTCAAACTATTAAGTTTACTGATCGGTTTTAATGCGATTTTCCATGCGGTGTCGTAATCCCTCCATCATAATCCAAGATTTCTTTACGACCTAATTGATTCAACTGAAACCTTGACCAGGTACCCCTTTACGATGGGAGGTTGTTTACACTGAACGCATTTCAAAATTCAAGCTTTTACAGACGTTTTTATTGCATCCTACATCTTAACAGGGGAAAAAAAGATACGTAAAATCTACGAAAACGAAAGTACGGTTTAATTCGATTACTAGCTTGTAAACAGTAATATTTTAAGTTAAACTTGGAATAACTGTAATATTTTAAGTTAAACTTGGAACATCTATAATTAGACGAACGAAAACTTATTTCAATATGAAGAAAAGCGTCGTATTTACTTATTTCAAATCTATATATTACTTTATTGTCAAACATTCATATGGTTTTATTTTGATGATCCAGTGTGTGTTGGGCAGAGATACCTGTTATACAATTTATTGCTCTTTCGGCTGCGTTTTAAGCTGTACGGTTTCGAGAAATCGTAAATTAAGGAATCAGCAAAACAAGAGTCGTTAAAGTTCGAAAATAATTTTCAAGTGATGCAAATTAAATCTTATTTTTTTCTCGACTTAAGATTATTGAATTTCCTTTCAACAAGTTTACCAATTCTTCATTTTTCTAACAAAATTCCTTCAGATAAGATATTTTTGGTCCATATTTCTGTTATATTATTTATAATTTTATAACAAAATAAATAAATCTTGCACTTTTTGTAATATATAATTTTCATTACATGTTTTTTTCCCAAGTAATTTTTATGGCTAAATTTATAGTTTTAATCAATAAATAGCCTTTTGCAACAAAAGCAATATATTTTTCTTTGAAATAAATCAATATTTTACTTTAGAAAACACGATTTTTTCATAAAATATCTTTTAATTATTTCCATATTTTTAGACTTACAATCATTTTTATTTAGAAATCAGGAATTTTCAATTATAAACAATCGAAATTTATCAATTCCAAGTCCAATTTCTCAATGTTTTCTACCTCTTTAAATATTTAAAAATATCTTTTCTTGGAACAAGATACTTAATATAACCTTAACACAGGACTATAAAATTTTATTTTTCAGTTTTATTTAGGTTGCAAGAAATGGTCAGAAAAAGAACTTCACCTTTGTACTTACGGGAAAATAGAGAATATACAAGTAATAAATCGATTTATTTTAGTGCACTTTCTTTCACGGATAGTAAAATTGCAATAAACTAAATATTACACATAAATTGTTAAATATTTCTTGGAAATAATGGTAATTTTACAAATATTTTCGTACTCAAATTAATTTTCTGTGATTCAATTTCTGAATGGATAGTTGTAAATATCGTTGCAAAAACAAATAGTTTATACAATTGTTATATTTTAGTAAACTTACAGGATTTTATGTTATAGTTTATACTAAACTGTAGCTTTTTTGTAATAATTGCAATTTAGAGTTTTTTTTGTATTTGTTTGATTTATTAATTACATGAATGTGTCGTGCAATTCGGAAGGTCCTTGAAGTCAAGTAATTTCTGAACGCCGCATTAGATTGGAAACTGTTAAAGGAGGCAGGAAAAAAATGAGAGAAAAGTCAATATCTAAGTGTACGTATATATTTTTTGCTCGCCGTCTCCTTGTGGGGACACGCCGTATAGATACGCTTCCGGTTTTCCTTTTTGGTCGTCTTGAGTGTAGAACACTCTTTCAGAGAGAGCGGCCTCTCCTTCACGTGCTGCTTTTTTCCTCGCTTCGTCTTCTCTCTTCTCCTCCTTCCACCCCATTATAAATCTCTCTCTCTATGCGAGAGAGTGTATCGCGGCTGCTGTAAACCGCCGCCCCCGGAGTCCGGACTATATCCGGAATTTGACAGCTCGACCTCCGGATATGACGTTATCAGGACTTTTGTGCCCCTAGCAACCTCGCGCTGTCAACAATCTCCAAAAGACGAGGAGCGAAAAGGAAGCGAAAAAAAAACACAGAGAAGAAGGTGAAAAAATAAATAATACAAGAAGATGGTCTCCTTCTCCTTCGCTCACTCTGTTACGAAAATGGAAGGCATGTGTGTAACATTATTTACACCTACATCAGCGTCCGATGTTGAGAGAAAAATGGAATCCAATCGGAATCCATTGTGTTTCCGAAATTAATTTCTTCGGAAAAGAATGGAATATGTGGAAGAAAATTGAGAAGCAACGCGTTATAAATGATGTTTGCGCCCGAAAACCTTTCATCATCGAACGGGAATATTATTTATTGTATACGTATACACATCTTGGCGGGAAGAGGATGCGAGGAGATGGGGAAAAACATCGATGAAACATTGGGGGCCCCCCCAAAAAACGATCATTATTTATGGTTGGTATCATTAAAAATTACCGTGGCGAATTCAAGGTGTTAAAACCGGACGGACACCTTCTCTCCCACATTCTGAGGGGGCCTTAATGAAACACACACACACATACAAATAGAGAGAGAGAGAAAATCTGAGAAGAAAAAAAGTTTCCATTTTTTTTGGTTTCGGACGAAAAGTCTACGGGCCCAGACAGTTTGGCGACCGAAATTGTATTTATGGAGGGACACGGCTCCCGCTGCGACTCGTAAAAATCACCTGAAGTCAATCACCCTCAGTGTGTAGACGAAGAAATGAAGAGCAAACAAACCAAAAGAAAAGAAAATGAAGGAACCACCGAGCAAAAAAAAACGAAGGTTTGATTTACGAGACATTCCTGTGTTTCTGGGAGGCGGGAAGACAGAGACAGAGAGAGTGTGGATAAACGTACCGAGGATGATGATGAATAGCGGTATCCTCGACGCGCCAACGAAAACGCTTTAATTTAATAAGTAAACTTAATACAATGATTACGGTAATAATGCATTGTTATTACGAATTACGTGGCAGTCGTCGTCGTCGTCGTGGTTGCCATATCTCGGTTGTTCGTCTCGTTCGTTGCCTCTAAATTGTGTTGATTACCGGGCGAACGGACCGAGGATGGCAGTTGTCACCAGGGTCTTAGTGGTCGGATGGTCGCATGCAACACGCCCGCACACACGTGACGGGTTAAATTGACCCAGGCTCCCTCTCTTCATTTGCTTTGTTCACCCATCAACGGATTAACCACCACGAAAAATGGAAGAGAAATCCATATCAAAACAACTACGACCACAATACAATAACCTCATCCACAACGCATTCAATATTCCTGCCTTATAAATCTCTCCTTAGAAAACAAGACATCATCTTTGAAATCAGAATTACATTAACTCCAAATACAACATTTACACCGTAAGCTTCAAATCTCTTCAAAATCTACACTCATCGCACTTTGAATGTTTCAGTAATCAACAACAAGAAAGTTTATACACACTTTTCTATGCAAATAGGTTGAAATTCAACAAAATAATTCAATTATTTCATAGAAAAATGTAGAGAAAAGTTATGAAAATCTCTTGTTTTGATAATTTAAATATAAATTTCGACAACAATTTTTGAGAGATTTTAATATAATAATAACAGAAATCCATATCAAAACAACTACGACCACAATACAATAACCTCATCCACAACGCATTCAATATTCCTGCCTTATAAATCTCTGCTTAGAGAAACAAGACATCATCTTTGAAATCCAATTCATCAGAATTACATTAACTCCAAATACAACATTTACACCGTAAGCTTCAAATCTCTTCAAAATCTACACTTTTAATGTTTCAGTAATCAACAACAAGAAAGTTTATACACACTTTTCTATGCAAATTGGTTGAGATTCAAACAAATCATTCAATTATTTGATAGACAAATTTTGAGAAAAGCAATGAAAACCTCTTATTTTGATAAAACAACAATATTAAAAATATGTATTCTTTAAGGAATATGTAAAATTTGTAACTTTTTTTCGAGTTACAAAAAGTTTTGATATTTGGTAATTGTAAAGTATTAAATGGAATATGAAATTATCTATAAAATAATATATACTTGATTGTTGTGATATTTGGTAATTGTAAAGTATTAAATGAGACATAAAATAATGTACAAAATAATACATATTCGATTTACATTATATTAATGAAGATATACCAATAATGAGATTTTTTTAAAATTAAATCTAATTGATTATTTCCAATGAACGTATTCAAAGAAAAACTTTTATTTGCGAAGTAATAGGATGAATTATTGTAATGTGAAATTATATACAAATATAAGTTTATACACACTTTTCTATGCAAATTGGTTGAGATTCAAACAAATCATTCAATTATTTGATAGACAAATTTTGAGAAAAGTAATGAAAACCTCTTATTTTGATAATTTAAATGTAAATTAGGACAACAATTTTTGAGAGATTTTAATATAATAATAACAAAAATGTCAATTAACCTTTAATGTTAATTAGATCATCAAATTTAGTCATTGAATTCTATATCTTTTTTGATTGATGAAAGTCCACAAATTGCAAATTATCGTCAAATTACTTAAACAAAGTAATAATTACATAAACACAGATAGTCGTACCGTGTATTTGCTTTTATTTAGTTTCTTCCCTCTTCTTGAATATATTTTTATTAATTCTAAAATAATGTGTATTTCTATATGAATGTCATAATAATCTTGTTAATAATTTATTATTTTTGAATCTAATATCAAACTTGAAAGTGAGTTATATTTTACTTTGCATAACTAATAAAGATGTTATTATATGTAAATAACTATACAAATTCCATACGTTTTGGAATGAAATCAAATTAAGCAATGTATGTGAAACTAATGAAAATTTAAAATCGTACACAAATATCTAGTTCATTTTTCTCCTCGCTTATTTTGGGTTTGTGAAAACGAGTGGATATTTCGTTTCGGGCAGCTTTTCGTTGCAATTTACCGGTCTTATTTTCCCATTTACCAAAATTTCATTTTATCTCTCTCTCTCTCTGTCCAATTGCTGTGTGTATGTGCATACGGTGCAACCGATGAGGAGGGTTCATTACCTACTTAAAGCCACACACTCGCTCGCATAGCACAGCATCCCTCGCAGAGATTTAAATACGTGGCCAGGTGTGCAGGTAAGGACCATAGACAGCGGGGAACCAGGCCCTGATTGACAGCTACGGATTTCGGCAACCTTTGACGGGTTCCAAGAGAACCAAGGTCCAGACCGTTCTCTCTCTCTCTCTCCCCCTTTTCTCCGCTCATCTCGCTCTCTTCCCATCATAACTTTGATCCTCTCTTCTACACACACACACAGACTGACTAAGCCAAAACCAAAAAAATATAAAACGAAGTCTCGAAACTTAATGAACGCAGGGATTATATTATTTAAACCACACGAGAGAGCCCGTACACAATGTAAGGATCTCTCTTCGGCTCTCCCGTACAAAGGAAGCGAAAAAATTTGCAGTGGATACATTTGACGGAGGAGGTGTTAAATATTCTGGTTAGCAGAAACATGAACACACAAATGCTTTGTGTCGGATTGTCAATGATTTATTCAACGGTAACTAGACCGTTTACGAGAAATATTCAACACGGTTTACATACAGAATTATTGCATTTCTGTAAACTTTTTATATGCTTTTCACTTCAGAGAAATTGCAAAATTAACGAAAATGTAGTTGTTTCTAGATTGGAACTTTATAATATAATATTGAAAAATATGTATTCTTTAAAAGTAGATATTTTTATTGATTCATTTATTCAATTTACATACGATTTCTATAAAAATTTTCACACTTTTTATGTAAGAAATTAAACACAAAACATTATATGATACCAAATTAAAGAAAACGAAAAGTAATTCAATAGAAATTAGATTAAATTACTTTTAATGGAATTTTAATGAAATTGATTTAAAATAAAACTGCATTTATTTCAACTTTATTATTGACTCTAATTAGAATTAAAGTGCATAAACAGCTGTTGTTTCTGACCGGAATTTTACATTATATTAAAAAATATGTATTCTTTAACGAATATGTAAAATTTGTAACTTTTTTTAGAGTTACAAGAAAAAGTTTTGATATTTGGTAATTGTAAAGTATTAAATGAGACATAAAATAATGTACAAAATAATACATATTTGATTTACGTTATATTAATGAAGATATATCAATAATTAGATTTTTTAAAGACTAAATCTAATTGATGATTTCCAATGAACGTATTCAAAAGAAAAACCTTCATTTGCGAAGTAATAGATGAATTATTGTAATGTGAAATTATACAAATATATGTTTTAGCAATACATAATAGGATATTTTATAATATTATTTTTGATAAATTACAGGTTTTTTTTATAAATTTCGATATATTTCTCATATTATTTCACTATATGATTCAAAGAAATAACAAACTTATGCATAATCTATGAAATAGTTCCATTATGTATATCAAGATTTTTATTAAACGAAGTAATGATAACATCGAATTGAATAGAAAAAAGGGGTGATTCGATTACGTAACACTGGGTACGTTGTGTTATTCACGTTTAAAACTCTTATTTGTGTTGAGGAATGGCTGTAAAGGTAAGGACACAGTCGAGTCAAGACGTGTTTCTCTCTATCGTGCAGTCCACAAAATGCTCCATCTTTCTCCATCTCTCACATCAAACTCCTGCAGCCAATTCATTACCATAACTGGCACCATTAACTAATTTATGGCTCTATTTATACCCATTTCGAATGCACAAACACATCCAGAATCGAAATGAATGCTCATTATGCTCGCACATAAACGCGTACCGAAAGAGAGGAAAAGAAAAACAACATTTGGATCATTGGAACTCCGCCGCGGTTTCACCATAACCATCGGCTTCGGAGATCGTCAGCACGACAACGTGGAACGAAATCAAAAAGAAAAACAACAACAACAACAACAGCGACAACGACTAGTTAGTAGGAGGGTATATGGGATGTGCACTGGATGGAGAGAGAAATGCAGAAGGAATAATGATGGAAAAAATAAAATACACAGCATCGCTGGATGGTTCAGCTGTGCATTGTTTTCGCATCGCCTGCTTTACGTTGCTTTTTTTTACCTCCTGCTCCTCCACGTAGGAAGAGTACATCCTTTTTTTCCCATGGCTTTCAGACAAACAACGCAATTACCTTAAAAGTGCTCTCGAATCCGGGGGACTAGAAAATAAACTACCTGACATATACTGCAAACTACACATAGTGTGGATCTGCATGCTCACTGGAGTATGAAAATGCTTACGTGAAATTGGAAAAATATGTTTTTTCTTTTCCGGCTCATCTTTGTAAATACAATGTCTGCCCCTCTCTGTGTGTGTGCGTTAATGCGAAATAGGGGAAAAATCACGAGGATAAAACTACCAATAATCTAACAATAACATTTATTAGCAGCTGATTTTGGTTCTTTAACATAGTTTGAAAATATATTTAAAAAAATGACCAAATCGCATTTATAATGTCCTAATTGCATTGTTCAATACTGTATAAGATCAAGAATATTGAAAATGAATGATTCTAAAAGTTTTTCTGTATTTTACAGAAAATTGGTGGTAAATGCAAGGCAAACTTAATGCAGCAGACTTAAATTTGACGCTCTTTCTTACATTATTACTTTTTGTTTTGTTCTGTTGCGATTCGGCAGAGTGAGATATCATTAACAGGTACAGAAAAAGGGCATTCAATATTTTGACCAGAACGCAAGAAATTTGAACACCTTTTTTTCGCGCTCCACAAAAACCTGCACAAAAGTGCATACAAAGAAAGAATGCGAATCCATTGAGGACACACAATAATGAATCGGAGAGACCATTTTCTCGCTCAGGTTTCTGAATACAATCCCCATATTACAAGTGAGATGTGATAATGTGTTCATATTTATATACTTTAAATGTCCTTTCAACAACAACAAAAAAAAAGTTTAACCCTAATTATTTTTTTAGGGGATTATTTCATAAAATCAGCAAATATCACTTTTTCATAATTATATTTATATTCAAAAAAAAGAAGTCAAAAATTTGTAGTCGAAATATAATTTAAACATATTTAAAAGTTATGAAATTAATATGTAAATGATAAATTGAGGAATGGAGAAATCAATACTATTTTTTTATATTAAATACAATTATTATTTTATGAATTGACCCATAAAAGAACAGCGCCTAAACAGAACAGTTTTTCCTTATACTGTGTTCTGTAACTGTTCTGATTTTATATTTTCGTTTTCTATATTTATAACGAAAACATAGTCGTTTCGTCTAATTAGAATACGATTAAATGTTTACACAAAATTATTGAACACTTATAATATCAATTCATTCAAATTGTACAATTTCTTTACTCAAAAACAATACCAATTTCCAATTACTTCCATTATTTCGTCTGAATGTTAACAGCGTTTCATGGTCAAATACTTCTGTATTTTTCAACATTTTCTTTTCCTTCTCTCTACTTTTCCTCGAGAATAATTTCAATCATTACATACGGGGTGTGTACACAAAAGATTAGAATCTCTCTCTTTGCTCCTTCTTTTTTCTCTCCACTTCTGCTTCTCCGGTATTATTACGTGTTTTTTTTTTCATTCCATTGTAATTTAAACCTCAACGAAAAGGCTCCGGTTTCACGGCCTGCACCGTCAAATGAAATGTTGACAATTGCGCGCATTCGTCATCTGCCAATGTTAACGACGGCAGTATTATATAACCATAGTATTTAAATAATTGGCAATTGTAAAATAAGTCAAAAATTGCATAACGAGACTTTTATTTCTGCAAAAAATGATTTAAGGGATATCGTGTACTTTAGAATGTGGTGCTAATCAAAAAAAAAAAAAGATAATTAGATAAAAACGGATATTATTCGTAAATTATGAAGGAAATTGCGATTATATTTATAAATTCCATTTTCTTCACCATTTTTTACACATTTTCAAAGTTTGTACTTTATGGATATTGGATTTAATTCGCCAACAAAGAGATTACACATTATTTCTAAAACTTTGAAGCTATTTTTGAGAGATGTTTTGTACAATTTGATGAATTCGACTTTTTTGCTATTATTAATATTTAGTAATTAAACATACAGGAATTCCCAAACTTTTAAGAAGTTTTGAAACTTTGGTTAAAAGCTGAAATATTTTATAGAAAATTAATCGAATTTCAGATTATTAAAAATCTTTATGTCACAAAGAATCGATTTTTTTTAATGTTAAATTTTACAATTAACTTTGATTAAATTTCTAATTCCTAATTCATTGACAAAAGAAAATCAAATAGATGATATCATATATTATTTAGAAAATTTTGAAATAATATTTGAGAGACGTATTGTATGCAATTTGATGAATGTGGAATGGGTTAAAGTGTTAATATGAATATTGTATCACGTTCGATTAGTGAAGTCACCTTAGGGTTCAGGTTTATTAGTGGATGCCCCCATTGAGAGTGTTTTCTGGGCGGTCTCAGGGTAGGCCCGGTCTTGTGTTCTACGATGTTGAATGGTAATTTATGGTTTTGTAGGCGGTTTTGCGGTGACATGGGTTGGGCAAGAGTGCAAATCAATGGTTTGACATTATCGGAGTAAACTCTCCGCTCCGGCCGCCCCATTTACCAGGTTGGGTGGTGTACGTTCCAAATAG
>JAFMTC010001067.1:235019-255565 GCA_018845635.1 Nicrophorus orbicollis
CGGCCTGGATGCTGCCGATGTCCTGTATGCGGATGAGGCGCACCTATTATACACGTGCATAGAAACATACGTTTGCAGTGTGTAAGAGCGAGATGGATGCTCTGGCGGTGTAGGAGGAAGAGGAAGAGTAGTGCACATACGTACGAGTTTTGATATTAGAAAGCAATTTATTTAAAACTAGTTATCGGGACGGTCCGGTGCGCCGCCACGTCCTACATCTGACACGGCCGGAAATGACGTGTGTCGTCGTCTTCCGACAGCCCCGGGCCGCGCAGCTTCCGGTGTCCGCGAGCCCGATAAACGCATTCAGGACACACCGGAAGCGCAAACTGTCCGCCCGAGGCGCTGCCAACTTTAAAATCTATATGTGACGTCAAACGTATCGCGATGATTTTTAACCGGAGGGAGTCCGGCCTGAAAAGGGGGGAATCCGAACCGAACTCAGCCACCCCCCAACAGTCCACCCGCCGCCCGTCCCCCACACAACGGCCATAAGGGCGGTCGTCGGTATAGGTAGAGTGTATACGTATGCCTGGAGGGAAGCTTTCGTATATATATATATATATATACATACACACCACCACCACAGTGTGCCGTGCACACCGGAGTGGGCGACGCTTTTATGTGCCCCGGCTTCGATTATCATTTGTGCTCGGAATCAAAATGGACATTGTATCGTCCCGATTCTATGTGTATTCGTACAGGCCCATAAATACAGGTGGAGTACTCCGGGCTACTTCCTCTCACCGGAACAACAACTACAACAAAAAGGAGATAGTTACACCACTGTGTCCTCCTCCTCCTCCTCCACCACCTCTTCTTCCTTCACACCAGCGACTCCCAACCATTTCCATAATGCATTCACCCTTCCCATTTTTTGGCACCGCTTACCATGAACAACAATAGCCAACCAACATAATTGACAAACATTTCAAATCTGGTGTTAAAATACCTTAACCGCAACATTAAACTTACATTTTCATAACCCTTTATCAGATTCTTTTGAGCATTGTTAGACTATTTACTGATTTAGTAAGATTGAACAACTTTACAATAAAATATACATTTATTGATTAGTTTTCAAACAATTTATGATAAAAAAATGTTGGGAATATTTTGCATATCGAAAAGTGGAATTCCGCGAGTCGAAAATGTATACAAATTGAATTGAATAAATATTTGAATAATTTTATTAATTAAATGAAATGTAATTAAATACATTTAGAAATACCTAATAGCATCACCCTTTATTATTCGTGATCTCCCAAAATTATGACAAATAAGAAGTATAATAATCATACAGAAAATAGAAACTGAACACTGAAATTGCAAGGATGAATTTTAACAATTGAGGGTTGCGACTATTACGGGCTGTTGAAATATTAATTACCGCGATTTGAAATATCGCCGGAAGGGTTCCGGATAAATTGAGTGCGGCGTGTAAAGAATGCCTTTAATATAGTGTTTTGGAATGAATGGTGAGAGTAATCCGTTCCACAATAAAAATCAAATATCAATTCGGGAAGGGAGGCACAGCACAGGCAGATCTCCTCCATTCATTCGATGAATGGTTGAATTCGAGGGAAATCACTGCGGCCGAGAATAATGATGATACGGAAGATGCTGAAGTTAAGCGAAAAAGAATAAAAAATAAATAAAATAAACATAATACAATTGAAATGGAGTGAAGCTGCTTTTTGGTTGTCGTTAACTTTTCTGGGTCGGACGACAAGCGGAGGGAAACAAAGGGATGGAAAAAATGGTGAGTGCGTGAGATGAGGAGATGGCCGTCAATGAAATATAAAACACGTAAATCGGTCTGAATGAGGGAATAAAATGTAGGGCGTGGTGGGTACACGGGTGAAATATAACTCTGGCACAGAAATATCTTGTTCCATGTGAGACCACAATGGCCGAAACCGAGGAGGAAAAGAACAAGGTGAGGAGGAAGAAGAAGAATTAGAAGAGGGCTGAGCTCGAGGTGGAAGCAAGAGAGGAAAGGAAGAAAGAAACGGAGGTTAAAGCCATTCATTCGTCGTTGGCCCCGTGAGTAAGTAAAGACTGGAAGCTCCCGAGGAGGCCCCCCCGTGGGCCCTTTGTGCCCCAACCCCTGTCAAGGCCCGAAAGCGTACCTGATGTGGTCCAGATAGATTTACACGTTCCAGGAACGCACAGCTCTCTTCTCCCATTCCCTCTCTCTCTTTTCGCAATCCAGGTATACAAGCCACCTATGTTCGTAGGCTAATTCACCCCCGCATCGGAAAATTCCCACAGGAGAAACTCTTTGTTCGGCTTCCATTAACAAAAAAATAAAGCGAGAAATTATTTCAAAAAAATAATATATATGAGCAAACGGTAATGAATTAAAATTGATTGCGATGAATATAAATTTGCGTGAGGCGGAGAGGAGCGAAAAATGGGATGACTCCAGCCAGATGATGGATGTTTGAGGATTAAGAGGCGAAAAGGGCGGACGGGGATGATGATGATCTGGGAGCTCCGCTGTCAGAGGACGATGATGTATGGCCACAGTTTACATTGCAAATACTCCTGTTCTATATGTATGCTAGTCGCGCCGTTCCACGCCAATCATCCTTACTGGCCACGGCGTGGATTATCCTCCTCCATCCTCCAACCCCACCGACTCGCAAGAAGCACGAGAGCTGAAGAGAAAAAAAGGAGAAAACACGGACGAACGCACCATCAACATCAACGCCGAGCAGTTCACATCGATTTTAGATTAAGAAGCTGCAAGAAAAACATTAAAATATGGACTAGGGAATGAAGGATCTCAATGTCCAAAAATGTATGCAACATAATAGCACTGTACCTAATAGTGTTAATTTTATATCATGTTATAAATTATGAAGAATTTGCAGAAAATGCAAACAATTTTGTTTTTTACAACTAATCTAAATTCCAATTTCTGAAACACATTATAAGACTAATCAGAAACTTATATAGAATTATTGCATTAGATTTTATAAACATAATTTTGCTTGTTGATTTTGTACTTATTGATTGATTGAATTTAAACTATATTGAAAGAGGGAAATAATGCGATGTAAAAAAGGGATGTTTATGCTTCCATTGATCGTTTAGTTGAGTGTTGAATGCGAAAAGCTCGTAGATAATAATAATTGGCGTGTTCCAGGGGTGTTCAGATCCCTTTTGTCGAGTGTTGCAATGTTATTAATACAACCACTACACCAAGATCTTTGACTACAACTTGCTTCTCCTTTCACATTCTTCCTTTCTATTCCGATCCACCACTCTGCATGCGAATGCTCGCTTTGTGTGATTTACCTGTAAATTGGTTCAAACGGCGTTTTGTGATTCTAATTGTGTTTGATTGTGGATGTGTGATTGTGGATGATTCCTTTTTTTATATATAACGCATTGTTGAGTGTGTGTATGGCGCACACGTACATTTAGAGAGACGAAGATACATGCATAGGCAGTGTACGTGAGGCAGAAAGAGAAAGGGAGAGAGATAGAGAGAGAGAGAGAGATTGAGTGAATGAGTTTTGGCTTTGAATGGGCGCCGCATAAAATCGGCATTTGTATGAATGCGAGTGTATTCTTTATTCTTTATAGCAACAATAGTTGGACCCCAATGTGATTGTGTGTACTACGTGTGTGTACGTACACAAACGCACACAACTACAATATAATATATATTATTGTCCGTGGATTGTGCACTTGATCTGCGGCGCTTCCACCACTGAAGACATGCATAATATAACTTAAACAGGTACACCATTATGCTCACTCGCTAAACTATTCCTGTTCATAGTACAATGACCGAAATTCCTCGCTTTGCCAACAAACCCTTCTTCAAAAAACACTCCATTCTTATTTGAAACCTCTTCACACACATCTCAATATCAATAAGTTACTTATCAAAACTTGATTAACAAACAATACTTATTTAATATACAAGTTAACACGAAACTATTATACCAAACTTTATTCAGTTATTTACAAAGTAAACTTAAAAAACTAACTGTTATACTAGAACTTACCAGAACTTTACTCCAAGAACATAATGGAATGAATCACCACGAAATTCTCATGAATATCTGTAACATAATCAAAATAAATTATAAGTCGATTTCAAGTTGTATGAAACAACATTGAATAAAATTTTGCAAGTACATTTTTTTTGCAAAATTACTATTGAATCTCCCTCATCTCCCTCAAAATCTCTTAATGTTAATTCACTTGATTTTGTTAATGTTTAACTATACTACTATCCTTTACACTTTAATCCAAAATGAAGTCATTACAAAATCTGATTAAATACACAAATTTTATTAATAAACTTTAACAAATAATTTGTCATTATTTTATAAGTTTTTTATTAACAAAAAAATATAATTCGAAATATTTTTTTATAAAAAAATAAACGTGTAGTGTATTTTCATATTCTCCTGTTATAATAATAATAGATACTACTATTATTATTATTATTAATGTAGTCGAAATCATTTTAAGCGATTCATTAAAATATATGCACATCAAATTAAATTTCAGCATATAAACTGAAACTGAACTGAAACGAAAACGTGTCGGCGGCGTTCTGCACAATGCACATTTTCATTTGCATAATACGCCAATACGATAAAATAAAAACTAATTACATAACTACACCCGCTGTGCGACGCGTACTAAAACCATAGAAAAGTTTAAATTTGTATAGATAATATGAAGAAATGTTTTTAAGCCTCGAAAAAAGCAGACTCTTCACATTTTTGCTTATATCTCGAAAACTAATTACGATAAATTAAAAATTAAGCATTCAAATTAAAGCTAAATAATCACTCTTTGAAATGCATCTATTGATGTAACTGTATCAATTCTGGTTTGGCTGCAATTCACTGTCAAATTTGTAGAAATGTTTTTTAAGCCTCGAAAAAAGCAGTCGCTTCACATTTTTGCTTATAACTAGAAAACTAATTACGACAAATTAAAAATTAAGCATTCAAATTAAAGCTGAATAATCACTCTTTAAAATGCATATATTGTTGTAATTGTATCGTTTGTCGTTTGGCTGCAATTCACTGTCAAATTTGAAGAAATATTTTTTAAGCCGCGCAAAAGCAGTCTCTTCTCATGGGGATCACTAGGAATTAGTAATAACCAACATTCGTTGCATTTTTATAGTACAAAGGCTTATATAGACCCACTAATATAATTGCGATGTGAGTTCTCTCCAAGTGAGTTATTAACAACATACAAATTCCGAACATATCATAGATGTAAAATTTGATTGGAATTTTTATGAAACTGACAAATAAAAACAAAACCTGAAGCATCGTCGAAACCATTTTAAAATATTTGCCCTAATAATAAATAATATCGCATTTATTGTGTTCATTTCGGTGGAAAATATTTCGCGTTTTATAAATATTCCACATACGCGCGCGCTCCACATGTTGTTAAAAAATATTGCGTTTCACATGCATATACATTTTTTATACCAGTCATTTTTCTGCAATCCGGCACAGCCCGCTCTTTTTTTTTCAAATAAATATTTTATAAAATAATTGCAATTATTTTCGTTTAATACGCAAAAATATTCGCGTATCCGCATGCCGGAAACAAAATAAATAAAAATAGAAATGAATGAAAAAAAAAACACACAGATGAAATAAAATAGAAATCAAATAGTAATAAACTGCACTACATAGTTACAAGTATAAATGGGACAGGGGTACAATCAAAACAAAACAACACAAAAACACGTAACAAGTTTCATTATTTTGCGCAACAATTGCGTACCTTTTCGACTGTTTCGGTATTGACTTAATGGTGATTTACTGCTTCTTTTTTTCCTCTCTGAATCCGTTTTACCAGTTCATTGATTTCGTCCATTCTCGAATGAATGGACATAACTCGTAAGGTGGTACTCACACATATTGAGAAAGAGAGAGAGAAAACAAATGCTCCAGGTAAGGCGGTGCAGTTTCTTTGAGTGCGATTTTCGATGCGTGCATGTCGAAAAAGGGCCCCGAAAAAAAAATGAGGGAGGATGATAGGTGCATCCGCTTCGAACAAATCAATTTCTGGTGTGCCAAAAATACACACGCAGCCAGCAACAACAACATACCAAAATGAAGGCGAATTCTGGGAAGAAACCTTCTGATCAAAATTGTCGATAAGAAGGGTGGTGAAGATGGTGGAGGAGGAGGAGAATAAAAAGTGTAAAGAAGACGTAAATGAATAAAGAAGATGAACGTTTCCGTTTTTTCCCAGCACCGCACGAAATATTATCTTTCTTAATTTAATCAGAGACAACAACAAAAAAAAACGCATACAATGTATTCTAATACAAAGTAAATAATTAGATGAAAAAAAAACGAACGATTTATCTTTAATTGAATTTAAGTAAATTTTCATTTCATTTCCGCATTGATTTCCCTTAATCAAACAGAAAACTACGTAAAAAAATAATTAATAGTCCTTTGTACAATAATTGAATCAATTCAAATATTTAGTAAATATAATTAACTTAAATATAATTTGACTTTACATTTTTGATCATATCTTGAAAACTATTAGCGACAAGTTAATAATTAAGTAATCAAATTAAAGATGAATAGTCACTCTTTAAAACGCATTCACTGGTTTAGTTGTATGCATTATTGTTTAGCTGTAATTCACTGCCAAAGTTGAAGATTTTTTAAGCTTCGAAAATTACATTTTTGCTAACAAATTAATATATATTTTTTCAGTTTAAAAAAAAAACATTTACAATTCGTATAATAGATATTATTTGGAAATAATTTTTATGAAAATCTAAAACAATTTGATTGTATTTTGATAATAATTACAAAATTTATTGATCTTCTCAAACACTTCTCTACAATGTATCAATCTTCTCAAAAAAGTGTAGTTCTGCATTTATTTTTATTGATAGATTTCTTACAATAATTATGTTTATAACTCTTCTCTTCAAGGTTGCGAATTATCTAATTTTGTTGAATTCATTAGCATTTTCTTAATCACATTACACGAGCAATTTCAACTAACATACATAAACCGGATACAATCTAATAAATAAATGAAGAGAGAATAGCAATTATCATAATTACATAGTCTTCGTTCTTCTCTGATTTTTTTTTCATTTATCAATTGACTAATTGGTTTCGCCCTGGGCCACTCTAACTTTTTGGCCTTTTCTCCTCTCCCGCTGCCTTGAAAGTAAATTATGCCAATTTGCCGTAATTCAAGTTGATTAAGATCATTTAAGAATTGCTAAGTGGTGACTTGTTGATCGCCTCCGCAGCAGAAGCAGCAGCAGCCGCCGCAGAAGGGGTTGCTCTTTTATGCACATTTCTTTTGCGGATCCATCGCCTCCTTATCTTTTCTTTTTATTCTATCATGCCGCCTCCTCCGATCCGATCATCGGCTGCAGAACAAAGACAACTAACCCCCCAAAAAAAACGAATGGAGAACAAACAGCAAATCATTCATAAAAGTGTTTAATCAACAAACTTTTCAATTGTGATTGTACTATTATTAGTTGTTTATCCTTAGTTTACTTTTATCATTCAGCGAAAGATTGATAGTCAATAGTATAGTAATTAGTATATAGTATAGATAGTCACAAATAGTCAATTAAGAAAACGAAATTCAAAAAGTGTTCAAGATTTGAAAATTTGCTTAAATTACATTGAAAACGTTTTAATTTGTTTCATTGAACTGTTATAGGAGGAAGTGTTATTAAGAAGTAAGTTTCAGTTGATTAAAATTTAAAAAACTCAAATGACCAACTTTATTCTCATATTTTGAAATGTGATTTCACTTTGACCGTTTATTTATTGTTTTTGTTATCACAAAATATAAATCTTCTTAGTAGTAAATAAAACGTATTGAATTTTTCCAATACAAAAGTTTTTCTATCTATTTTACTCTTAATTTATTAATTTTTCAGGAAAACTTAATTTTACCTCAATTCGTTTTGTTAAATGATAAATTAATTAACAACACAGATTGTTAACGTATTTAAGCAAATTTTTGACTATCAATTAGAAATTTCAGTATGTTACCCTATCTTGTTTACTTTATTCATTATTTTCATGAGAATGAAAAATTTCATGGCCAACGTTAAATTTTAAAATTTTCTAATATAAACTACTGTATTACTTCAATTGACTTTTACCAAAATGATTCAAGTGATTCAATTAATACGTTATTAAATTGTAAGCTTGTTTGTGGTTTGTATTAGATTACACCCGTTTTATCGGGGGAGAACGGATCATTGAATATGCAAATTCAAAGTCATACTACTTTATTAGAGGTTAATAGTTTGTTTGTATTAGACTTGGGCGCAAGGAATGATCAGGAACAAATAATGATGGTAAAATTACTTGGTCCAAGAAGTTGAGAGTTTTGAGAGGGTAGAGAGTGGTGTGGTATGTGCAGTGAGTAGCAGCAAGTAAGAGTACAGAGGAGAGAGAGAGTATAAAGTCCGTGTGAACCCGGTCACCGGAAACCGCCCCTCAGGTGAGGAGACCGCCTTCTTCCCCCCTGTGGGAAGCTCACAAGTACCCTTCGTGCACGGATTATTAGCCGAGCTTGAATTTCACACACACACATTGCGAGTTACGGCGAGTGAAGAGAGACGGGGTGAGTTCAAAAAAAAGCAGATTTCTCCATCGAAAGAGATGCTGCCCGTGAACCCGTGCATGGGGATGGCTGTACGATTATTATTTTACCGTGCTTCTGCTCCTGCTGCTGCTGTTACTCGTTGGACCATCTCGCTCACACACCCCATCCATTTCGGTCCTCACCCTTCGCTCACTTCGAACACGATTTTAACATGTTTAGACATCCACTAAGAACCCCATGAATTTATAATTTCATGCACCATAACTGCACGCAGCGAACAATGGTAAAAAACCGTAGGTGAACTAAACATGCGACGAAACACGGCAAGGAAACAATACGATTCTAACGTACCCTTCAATCGGTTCAATCCGTTCGTTTCATGCATGTGAAATCATTTGCATCATGATGTAATTCAGAGATTATGAATGTTTGGAAACAAACAAATTTATAACTTCGGTTATATTGTGTATAGTAAATCTGTTATTAAGACATGAAGCAATGATTATTTTAAACAAAAATTAATATTAATAGATTTGAATAACTCCGTAATAAATTGCAGCAAACATCAAATAATACGGTACTTTATTACCGAAAGTATAATTTTTAGCAAATCCTATTAAATTACATGACACCCTAATCAAAATCTTGCACATATTTTATAATAAAAAAATGGAACAGAATATCCATTTATATATGGATTTAGAGCATCGAAAAACGCGGTTTTGAACAGCAATTGATCGTGTTATTCAAATTATGTTGTTTTTTATTCAAAGAAATTGGATTTGTTTGTATAAAATTTATTAGACTTATTGATTTATCAATATTTCATTAAGTAATTTCTACTGAAATTAAAAAACTATCAATACGTTAATTATATGATTGATTCATTCAATTGAACTGTATCAATAAATAACGATATAACAGAAAGTTAATGAATCGTTTATTTATTCTGCAAAATGCATTTATTATTACGAGTTGCATTAATGAAATAAATCAGTAAACATATAATGATTATTGACTTATGATGTGTGTGAAGCAATTGCGGACGATAACTCACACCTCATTGAAGGTTTCTCCTTCATTGGCCATAGCGTCGAACGAAATATAAATAATAATGTGCGTGTATGTGTTTAGTGCAGGGCAGAAACGCACCGTTGGAACAAAAAAAATAAATTTATTATTTCAAATCCCCCTTCTTATGTCCTCATAAAACGCTGTAAATTGCAGCGATTTGTGGCGCATTTGACGTTTCTCCTCGTGTGTATTATTTGCGAGAGGAGAGCCAAAAAAAAAATGTATCCGAGGGGAGAGTTTTCCCCCTTAGCGCCTCTACGGCTCTTTCACTATTTATTTATTTGCTGCGACGACGCCCATTCCGCGTTTTATGACTTTCTTCGCACGTCAATCCCCATTTGGGAATGTGGGGCACCGTTGAAAACCGCAATTAATGGTGTTTGGATATAGCTGCTTTGCTTGATCTGGGGGGATCGGGTCTAACGGCGGCATCAGGAGATAGCGGAACGAGTTGTAGTGTGCACGATGCATGATTAGGAATGAGGAGGCAGGAGAAGGTCCTTTTTTCTTCATAAATTATCCTATGGATTGATGGAGGAGGAGGAGGTCGGGAAAAACGGTTGGAAGGTGAGAGATGGAGTCATGGATCATTAGTAAAGTACACCTAGACGTGTGATACATTAATTTGGGCTTGCATGCGCGAGTTATCCGCTCTGAATAGGGAGGCTAATGAAGTCCATGTAGACGGGATGGACTGTGAATTGCTCAGGAGGCAAATAAAATGATAAAATAAAACGAGAAACGAAGAACCCACACGTACATGAACACACACACATTCATGCCTTCACACTCGCACAAAATGTCAATCATTTTTCATTTCCACACCAGCTCACATCCATTCCCAGATAGACGTGGACGGCCACATTCATTCGCATCGCACTCACAAATTATTTTTAATATATTCTACCTCTCTCGTAAAATATTCCACTTTTCTACCATTCCACATTCATCTTAATCCAACTGAAAACATCTACTTTTCGCTACAACTATTTCATCATTCATAAATTTATCAAATTTTATATTACTATTTGATTTATTTCAGTTGAAAAACTCAAAAATTGAATTAAATTTTAAAGTACTTCAAATAATTTGGCATTAAATTTAAATAATACAATTACTCTTCATTACAGTATACTTTTAACAACTAGTGAATGTATATAATTAATTACCTTATAATGTTTGAATTTACAAATTACATTTTAAGTAATTGAATTACTTATGTTACAAATAGAAAAATGTTTTATTCTAATTGCACTTTTTACGAGATTTAAGAGCAGTTTGATTAACAAATCAATTAAATAAATTAATGATTTCTTTAAATGAATGAAAATATGTAATAAAACCAATAAATTTTGGGATTATCAAATTTAAGTGTGTGAAAGTGCGATTCAAATCTTAATAGGATTTGCTGAAAATCGAGTTAAGCGTTTCACTAAAAATTCGGGAATAAATTACAGAGCAGACCTGAGATTTACCGGGATTAGTTGTTGTCGAGTTTTTCCGCGATGACCCTCATCACCGCAGCTACCAACTTTCCGGTTACAATCCCGGACTCTCCCACGCTCTCCCAACAATAACAACAGCAGCCGAAAGCTGAGGAAGAGGAGGAGGATCAAGGAAAGGTACGGAGAGAGAAAATAAAGAAAGGGGCAAAAAGAACCGTAATGATATAATATTTGTTACAATATTTTCACACCTCGATGCGGTCCAGGTAAAAGTGGGTTAAGAGAGTACGTACACCTACGAATTACCGCTCTTTGTTCTGCTGTCTCTGGCAGATAATAGCTGCACGGCATTTTCCCTTCGTCCTTCGCGTGTACCTGAAAACCCTCTCCGTGCGCACAACATTCACGGGGGTAATAATAATCTCTCTTTCACTCGTTGCAACAAGTTTCTGGCCGATCCACGAGATATGAACGACAATGCAAAACCGGGGGTTCCTCCTTTATGCACCAGTTGACACGCACATGAATGCACGTGGAAAACACTGGTCGGATAACTAAATAAACACACGTATTGCGCAATTCCGAAAGAGACACGGAGGGGTTGAGAATGGAAGCCACGGAAACCTAATTACACGCTCTTTAAATGCATCTTACGAAGGAAGGACAATAACAACAACAACAAGAAGGGAGAACAAGAAGAAGAAGAAAAAAAGACAAGAAACCTAAGTAAATATTATGTTAAATGGTTAACCGAATTTCTAGTTTGGTGGAAAACGTTCGTGACGCGGATCGTTTCGGTGTGTCGAACGGAGAGGACAAACAAGAAGAGGGATTTCGGATTCGTTAATTGATGCGTGAAATTGGTTGGTAATCTGCGGCCCCGATTATAAAAATCCTTTTTGGGCTGAAGATATATTGGGTGTCGGGAGGGAAAAAAGGATGCTTATTCTCCTCCTGTCCACTCGCTCTCTCCGTATGCGTTGTTGTTGTTGTTGTTGTTGTTCATTTTTTTCCATCCTTTCGGGGAGAAAAGAGCGTGGAGGTTGTTGTTGTTGATGATGATGATGATGATGAAGGTGTGTGTGTGTGTGCGAGGAACACTCCGGTGATCGTTTTGATTGAGTCACGGTTGTATGTAAGTATTTAATAGGCATTTACACCCTTTTACACAAAGCATCTTTATCAAAGTGGAAGCTGAGTCATGGCGTATGTCAACTAGGAATGCAACCCAATCAACTGCTAACGTTGGAATGCAAAAAACAAGACCCCCGAGCTCATCTTCAACCTCAACAGCCAAGAACGAAGAAACGCACGTACAGAACCTAACTTGAAATTAGATAAGAATATTGAATACGCCTTAATCTCACGTAGATTGCGCGTAATTGATGCAATTTTATAATTAACAAATACCATACACATTTTCAATGCATTTCAATAACTAATCATTATTATTGGAAATTAATATTTTTCACCATACATAAATATTTACAATTAAAATCGTTTATTCAAACAAAGAAATATCAAAAGACGCCCTTTAATCCCTTGATTTCATCATTTTGTATATATTCATAAGCAATTTAATCATCTAGGAATATAGGTGTAGGTGATGGTATTCCGTAACAAGCTAGTCAAAGTTAACACATTTTGAGTGACACTCTTCTGTAGATGTCTTATGTATCCATGAACAATATTGGAATTGTAACTAGTACAATTTTTCTGTAATTTGCTGTCAAATTTGAATATCTTTTTGGAAACTCTAGTAAAAGTAGTATCTTGACGATTTAGTGTATTGTTCAAGCATCATTGTTTCTAATTGTGACACTTATGTAAAGTTGTGTTATTTTCGAAGTTTGATACATCCATCTTAAAAGGTCCACTTTCGATTTAAAAATTATATATATATATTTCCAAGTTTTTTTCTTCTTCTTCGTCACATTGATGTGGTCTTTGTGATTGAAATAAGCGAAAATATCAATGTGCAACAATAATCGAATCAGCGCATCCGAGCGTGCTTCGATTTTGATCTTCGATATTATTATTTTTTTTCGGGTGTTATTCACGGTGCGATGTGCAGGGAGGGTCATCATTTATGACAGGCCGTGACCGAAGACGAGGGACGCGAAGGGGATGATGGGGTGGATGCTGCCACAGCCGCCGCAGCAGCATCATCATCATCATCAGAGACCGCCGTCATCATAATCAGAAATGTATTCTCGTGTGCACAATGCAGAAGCAATGAGCTCGCGGAATTCAATTATCTTAGAGGAGTCCACCGTTTTGCCACCGCAGAGTCATCATCACTCTTCTGCCAGATAGCGTCATTGTCTCACCCTTGCATCATTTAGCGCATCAAACTGTCGTTTGTTACACAGGAACGAAGGGCTGGGGCTGCGGTGTGTGGTCCTCGCGCCTTTCGTAAATTTGCATTCGCCACAAGCAACAACATCCTCGATGATGATGATGATGATCGTAATAGTTGTAATAATAACGTCATGATAAAATGAATTTCGCACGGAGAATCGCCGCTCCCCACCGTGCGAACTAATTGTTTAATTAATCGACGGCTTCCCGGGTTTCACGATAATTACCTCGGTTCTCTAGTTTTAGAAGCAGCGGGGGTAGGTTGAGGTGCGGTGCAGAACTTCCACACTTTGAACACGCACACCATATTAATATTGCCGCCACTTAACTTAATTCACCGAACGCGAATTTCATTATTTCGGGCGTAATTTTGCCGCGCGAACGCGAATAACGCCCTTCCACAAAATGGTATTCGATTGTTAACACCCCATTAAAGATGTATATGATGTATATAAAGGACGGAACCACTTTCGACTACTTGCAAACATTTTAAATCTAACAATTAATTCTAAACAGAACGTTAAACTTATAAGAATATAACTTTGACAACACATATTTTCAATATCAATAGCAGTGACAATGATTAGTAATTTGCAACTGCTTTGAATATAATGATTAAAAATTAAATTAAATTAATATTAACAACTGAATATAATAGAAATACAAATAAATATGCTATTGGTGCAAAAATCATAATACTTTCTGCCCTTTGCAACTATTATTGCAAACAAGACTCAAGTTATGAATTAAAATATAATGTTGGACCTTTTGTCAACTTATTAGTTTTAATATTTATACAATAAATTTTACCTTGGTTACTTAATTCACACTATATTTTATATATAAAATTAGGTTTTTTAAAAGTACCAACTTATCTACTAATAATTTAGTACTTCTTAACACAAAATGCAACTACTTCCATCATCAACAGTTGTAGTACTATTACTTGATGTTTTCTCATTTATTTATTAATTTATCTTTTCTATATTTAGCATACATTTAAAGGCTAAACAAGCACCAAGAATTGATGTACATAAATATTTATTTCGGTCAAATACGAGTGAGGTAGAAAGTATCGCATGAGTGCGTGGGAGTAAACGTGTTAACATATATGATATTTTTTCGGATGAGGAACGAATGGATTGCCTGCAGATGGCCTGCATAGGTCGAAAGATATATTTAGCTTGAAATTAATTAGAAATTCCGCGACGATAAATTAGGAGGGCTGCAGTAGGGCAGCCGCCGCGTGATTTATAGAAAGTGACCGCACGTATCCTACATACTAATATGCCGCAGCAGGATCGGTGTGTGCGTGTGTGTACGTATATTTGTGGTGTTGAGGGTATGCACATATATCTGTGAGTGTGTTGGGTTCAGATGGAATGATATATCTATTAAGTGTGGGCATAGCAGTTAACACATACATAATCTATTAGACTACGTGTATAACAAGAGGTTGTCAACAGCAGTCGGGAACGCCTGAATGTCGACCGAGGTGAATATTAAATCAGACAGTTGATTGCCGGACCCGCCCCCGTTATTACATCATGTGTCACATGTGTGTGTGAGCGTGAGCTTGCCTGTGTGTGTGTATGTGAGTCTGTCTGTCACTGACAGTGTAGAACAATAAGACTGATTGAGTTGCGATTACTCTCTCGCCCTATATCCTGGGCTAAATATATATATACATACACGTCTGCGAGCGTGTGGGTGTATATGCATAAACAGGACTGCCAACTGCTGGGATCGGTTGATGAAGGGGGCGGGTCGGGGTTTTCGGTGGGACGTGTCTGAGATATGGGTTAGCCCTGGTGACATGTAGCTACGCCGCAAGACAGTTTTATTTCCTGCCTCAGCGGCCCTTTGTTCTCACCTACGTGCACTTTCAATTTCTATCCGACAATCAGGACCCACTGACACACACACACACACACAAACAGTGACAACACTTCTACGAGATTCAATTCAGACGAGCCATTCAGAAAACATTCCTCTTCCATCCCACAGTTCCTTCAGTCAAACTCTTCCCCGTATCTTCATCAACGATACTCTACCCAATCTCACGAAACCAAAATGACCAAACTTGAGCAACAATGAAGAATGAAGGAAATAATGATGCTGCTTCCACACACCATACGTGACATGAGACGCAAATGTAAATCAGGAGTACCAATTAGTACAATTGTCATTTGATTGACTACCAACTATTATTTTCAAGTGGCAAACCAAAGTGTAATCAATTTTTAGTATAAAGCAATCATCAAATTACATGCAATAAAATTAGTAAATTACACCCAGATTTCAATATTAGTTTTTCCGTAAATCTTGGAAATCAAAATCAAATATTTACTTAATTTATAACTTTTCCAATCTAAACTAACGATTTTAATCAACGTCTTATTTTCATTCAAATCAAATAATTATATATTAAACAAAACACCAAATTATATGTGCTACAAGCTTTTATAACTAACTAGTAATTTACATTAAAATATATAATATTCGTTATTCCTGAAAACTTTCAAAATCGAAAACTAAAATGAATGCAAAAAAATCAATCTATTAGAGATATCGAAATTAATGATTTCAATCATAATAATTAATATTTCAATCAAATCCTGTAGTTCTATATTATACCAACAATCAAATTACATGTATTACAAGCTATTATACCTTTAATTACATTAGTAATTTACATTCAGATATGAATATTTATTATTCCTGAAATCTTAGATTTGAATACTAAATTAATACCAAATCAACTAAATCATTGAAAGATCAAATATCAAAAATATTCAATTTGATTGTGATTTTATTCTCAGACTATGGGACAACTGTCATTTACATCAAAATGACCTAATTTCAATAAAATCTTGTAGTTTGATATTGAAGATGTATTTGTGGCTTTAACTTAAAGTACCTAACTTACAAAGTGATAAGTTGTAGAAGTATAAAAGTACATGCAAGATTGCAATTAATACGATCGCATCAAATAATACACAATATTTATAAATAAAACAAGCCTCAAGACTAATATTTGAAGAACTAGTATTATTATAATATTAAACTTAGAGTTCGTAACTTCATTTCTTACAGAGTGATGAGTTACATATGTATAAAAGTACATTCATAATTGCTATTAATACGATCGCACCAATTAATACACAATCATTAGAAATAAAGCAAATTACTTGCCTCAGGACTAATATTTGAAGACTAGTATTAGAAAAATCTTGAACTTAAAGTTCGTAACTTGATTTCTTACAGAGTGATGAGTTACCTATGTATAAAAGTACATTCAAAATTGCTTTTAAAACTATAGCATCAATAAATACACAATCTTTACAAATAAAGCAAATTACTTCCCTCTGGACTAATATTTGAAGACTAGTATTAGAAAAATCTTAAAGTACGTAACTTGATTTCTTACAGAGTTACCTATGTATAAAAGTACACAAAATTGCTTTTAAAACTATGACATCAATTAATAAAGAAGTTATTTTCTAAATGAAAGTAGGTTCAAGATCTACAAGTTGCAGTGACCGAATCGATCAACGTTAGTTTTACCTTCAAAGTTAGTCTAAATGGGATTGGCCCTTACTCGTAATACATAAAAAAAACGCGCATTATTTTTCCACCTTTTTCTCCACTCGCACAGCCATCCGAGCCCTTCTTTCTTAGCCCTTTATCCGTCACTCACGCTCACCTCACGTGCACTTTCTCAATTTTCTCACAATCACAATAATGAGTGACAACCGAGATTCGCATTTTATTCCCTGACTCTTTCTCATATCTCTTTTTTTTCCAACATGCATATATATATATCTCCACTCCACTCTGCACATCTTTCAAGCGCAGTAGCCCTTTCATACCGCGATTCACGACCGCTCAAAGGTACATCCAAAAAATTAACTCACTTTGTCGGCGAAGGAAGGCTCGTCCACCATTTTACACGGAGATCTGCAACAAGCGGAGAATTATTATATTGTAGCTAGCTGCCTTTATTCATCTTCACATTTGAACTCTTCTGTTTCGTTTTGTACGGTTGTTGTTTTGTTTTATTGCTTTGTTTATTGTTGCTGTTGTAGCTTCCCATCCCCTTTTGTCGCCGTTGCATTATTATTTACCAAATAAAGCGCGCGCCCGGTGCACACTTTTCCAAACAATTCAATTAAAAATTCTATTAAATTTAATGAAATTCCGGGGAGCCTCCGACACCGTCAGAACCCATCGTTGTCCTTCTTCGTTCGCCGTCTTTCCTTCTCCTGCACACAACTCCGAGACAATCTCAATTATCTTATTACTACTACTGCACGACGTAAAACCAATTCACCTCCGTACTGAATTCACAGCTGGTTCATTTCATCCTTCTTAATCATGAATTATGCATCTTCCTTACTACACGCAACATACTTATGAAAAAGTACTAAACGCTTTCACACGATATTCAATTTACACATTTATTTTATAATTATCATTTATATTTGAAAATCTGAAGATTTCAGTAACAAATGTTAACTAATCAAACTTATGAATTTATTCCCATTTCAATTCAATTATTTATTGCTCAATCTTTCTTTTAATTTTAAGAAAATCGTTAATTGAAGATGAACTTATTTGTTCATTTTTGCATCAACTAATGTAATTCCTTATAATTTGGTTTCTTAATTTGATAATAAACAAAGATTATATAAAAATCACTTTTTCAGATTTACAAATACACTTTTAGTAACACTCTTACATCAGATTTTGATATAATACTTAGGAATGAAATGTACAACTTCATATACACGATTTTATGAATTACGTAAATGATTATTATGCATAATCGCTGTGTCCTTCTTCCATCACTCACTCAGAAACAAAGACAATTATTAAATTATCTTTCTTTTTGTGTAATAAAATTATATTTATTACACAATAATAATAGTAATATTTGTTAAATTCTACAAATTTGATCCTCACACATCAAATTGATAATCTGAATACAGCAAATTCGAGTGATATTTCCATCACCAATTTGATGGTTGATGGTAAATTGTTCTTCCGTTTCATTGAACTAAAATCTAGAAATCTGATCCTCAAATATCAAATGTATAATCTGAGTAAAACAAATCCGAGCTAGTAAACCATTCCATCATCAAGTGAATACTGGTAGTAAATTGTTTGAATTATAATCTTCAAACTAGATCACCGAATTAGAAATTAGAATTCAACAAATTCGAGTAATGGTAAAGTATGGTTCGATTACTAAGATAATCTGAATACAGCAAATTCGAGTGATATTTCCATCACCAATTTGATGGTTGATGGTCTATTCTTCTACAAATCTGATCCTAAAATATCAAATGTATAATCTGAGTAAAACAAATCCGAGCTAGTAAACCATTCCATCATCAAGTGAATACTGGTAGTAAATTGTTTGAATCTTCAAACTAGATCACCGAATTAGAAATTTGAATTCAACAAATTACGGTTCGATCACTAAGTGGATGGTGGTGGTCCGATGACAAGTGGGTGGGAATCATTAGCTTTGCTCTGAGCTCCAGGCGATCGTTCTTCTCTTTCCTCCAACTTAACACACGAGCCACGACGTCGAGGAGGAGGAGAAGGATGATGACGAGGAGAGACGGAGGATGAGGAGGAGCGGTGTGTATCATCTGCGATGACCGCGATGGTAGATTAAACGGATCCAGAGCGACCGCACTGATGGCCAATATAGTGAATTAGATAATTTGATTTGGGGTCCCGACCGTCTTTTGTGCGGCCTGGGAACGCGCACAACTGCGACCGGAAACACTTTGGATGACATTCTCTTAACGCTCAAGATCCACACCGATGCATACACATACTCAAATACACACACACACACATACACCAATACATCCATACTTTTTCTTCTTCTTCTTCTTCACGTCCATTGTGTTCATTATGAATTGTCTGCTTCTGCTGCTGCTGCTGCTGCAAGAAGGGCCGAAGCAACAGCGGCCTGGCAGCAACTTATTATTATTGCGCCGAAGTCTGCTTTCCGCTAGATTAAATCTCAGACCTAAATCTCTTCTCGCGACTACCGAAGAATATGCGAATTTTTATTGAACGAGTAAATCAATTTTGTTAAATCATCCGGGATTAGCATCCGCGCTTTTCGTCTACACCCAAAAACTTTCGACACAATTAACCTTTCGAAAAATACTTTAATATTCCTCCAATAAATCTCAATAACTACATCACCAGCAGCTTTTAACAGACATACAAACCAAATTATCGAAGAAAATGTATCATATTTGAGATTTTCGAAAAGTTTATGGTAAATGACCAGTTCCAAAAACTTTCGAAGAAATTAACCTTTCAGAAATACTTTTATATTTCATCTCAAGAAGTATATCACAATGAAACCCAAAAGCTTCTAATAGTTTTTAGATCAAATATTATCATATTCGAGATTTTCGAAAAGTTTTCAAACAACTTTCTCTCAACTCAAATCTGGAAAATCTGACATGTTGTTGTCTTTATAATAATATAAATTATCTCAAATTTACGTGAGTTTTCTAATTGTATTTTTTTTGAACTTCTGAAACCAAAGTTTTACTTAAAATAGTAATTGTTTTGAAACGCATATTTGTTAATCGAAGCATAACTGTACTTTGATATGTACACATTATACAAATTGCTTTTATTGATAAAATTGAAGTAAATTTCAAATGAAGATTTGCAAGCATATTGGCAGTTGCAACTAATTTCAATACCTTAAGCTACATCAGAAAGATGACCCATTTTTCTGTTCGTCCAACGTAACGTGATCCTCCATTATCCTTAATATGTTCGAATTGATTTCTGCATCTTCTCGTTTTTGCCTTTTTTCCCGCTCTCAGAAAGATGCCGAGATAATTGTCAGAGAAACTGGAACCAGTCCGGCTGCACTTGTGTTACATATTTTTCGTGGGTTCCTGGGGAAATATGAAATACGATCTTTCCCTCTAAGAGCGAAGGTTGGATGGTCATTGATGGACCGTGTCACCGTAAACACTCACTCGGGTCATTTCGCACCAC
>JAFMTC010001067.1:276371-305147 GCA_018845635.1 Nicrophorus orbicollis
ATGAGTACTCTAATTAAAGCTAAATAATCAAGCTTTCTAATGAGCTATTATTGATCTTTGTAGCTAATATCGCCTTCCTGTAATTCACTGTCAAAATTGAAAACATATTTTTGAAGCCTCGAATTGAACATAATTATATTAAAATATTTCTTTAATTCATGATTGAATTTAGTATACAAACTTTTTGTACAAAAAAAGTACTTTATTGTGGGAGTTTATATTCACTTCGTTTTGAGTAGTTAAACAATATATATTTATGCCTGAGATTTGTTTTCATTAATTGTATCATGAGTTTCGAGTTCAACAAATTTATTCGAGTATAGTTTACAAACAAGATAAACAAGCAAGAAACGAAAAGTCAACGGAATCAAACCACTCGATAAATTTATGTACACTGCTTCGTTGCCCTTTTTTAGGGAGTGGACTAGTATAAAATGTACTTTAGAAAACTTTACCCCTTATGTGTTATTTGTTTATCGTTCCTTTTTTTGCATTGACGAGAGAAGAACTGATGGCAGACGCAGTGAAAAAAAAAACTTTTTCCCTCGTTCCGAAACTGACCCCCAAGGAAGGAAAAAAAATAATTTATGCTCTCGATTCGTAGGGGGACCTTTGGGCAGTAGCAGTAGTAAGGAAGTATCGGGTCTTGGAGCAATAAAAAGCGACAGATTGGGGGACATCCACATCGGTCCTAAGGACAGAGAGACGACGCCGCCGACGACGACGATGTCGACCAGCGGTCGTGTAATTCCACTTCCGGATGTCGTAATGTGCGCCATTACTTCGATTGCTCGTCCTTCCCTCCCATCCCTTTCCAACCTCCTATCCTATCCCATCGCATCTCCTGCTTCCTCTTCCCTTCATTCGTCCTGGGACCCCACGCTTTTCCTGCGTGCGCCCAGCCAAGAAGGACGCCGCCCGTCCCAAACAAATAAGGAAAAACCTTTCCTCCATTATTGTATATTTATTGCTGTAATTACTCCGAAAGAATAACGGATTGCTTCCAGAGGAAGATAGAGAGTTGCAGAGGGAAAAAGAAGAGAAGTGTATCAAGAAAGATGTGTATACATAATTCTCTTTCGCCTATTAATTTTATTGAGGCTATTATCCATCAATTGACGCTGCAAATGGACCATTTTCTATTCCAAGCTCAAGAAAATCTTAAGCTTCAAATAAAAGGCTGTTCAGAAGTTTGCTTTTTTATATTAGAAAAACAGGAAAACTTATAATATTTGATAAGTTGTCTTACCAGAATTTATCTATATTCCCATTGAATTAATTAAGTATGTAACTAAATTGGAATTTTAAAAAGATTAATAGAAGTTGTCCACGTACATAAATATGTCTATAAAGTACTTAGATTTACGAAATTTAACTAGAATATCATAATTTTTGGGGCGAAAAAACCCTTATATTTTCATCAATTTTTTTAAATATTTTTTTAAAATTTGTTTAACACTTTTCAATCTATGAAATATTATAATTATTATTAAATATCTTCAATATAAAGTAAATAAGTGAATAAGAGTGTGTAAAGAATACATTTTAGGTATGTTATTATATTTATACCAAAATGTCGAGTAATGGAATTAAAGTATCAAATTGTGTAGTATTTATTGAATATTAAGGACTAAATTGATGGAAACCGTTTCGACGATTACAGAAATATACCCAGGCTCATTGTATCTCTATTATTATGTTCTTTGGTATCTTGATTGAACGTATAAATCAAAATTTTTAACGAGGATCAGAAATATTTCGGTTCCGGATCAAAAGACCGTTGTGGGGGTCGCTTAAGTGGTCCAAACCGGCAAAGAATAACGAAAAAACATGAAACAACAACAAAAGGAAAAGAGCGAGAAAAAACGATAATCCAAGATACGATTCCATTGTTGTTAATTCGTCGAATGTTTCCCTCGTCCACCGCGTGCATGTCAATTGCTTTTTACCAGAAATATCTAGTCAAGGAGGCACTTCCTGTTTAGGATTTATTATGTTTTAATTGCGCCTGATACGGATCCCCATGGACCGCAACAATAGGGATCTCTGCTCGCAAACACAAAGGACAAATGAAATTAAATTCTTTCCATCGTATTTATTCCTCCTGCATTATTTTTTTCTGTATTTGTTTGCTGGTGGTGTGTGTATACTGCGTTTTTTTCTCCCTCGTTTTTGGGCATTATTATATAACTCGGATAGACATTTTTCTGGTGTATCGTTGATTAACGATGTCAGATGCATGGAGAGCGCCCTCGTAAATCGTCTGCACACGGGAGCAGTGGGTGGGACAAAGAGAGAGAGAGGGCGAATTTATCCCGCATCGTCTGGTCCTCTTTTTCCATGGAAACACAAAAAACAAACGGTAAACAAACGAAATTCACAGACTATGTCCGCGTTCCAGAGGGAAGGAAAGAGAGAGGATTTGCATCCGGGCATTTATTCAATTGCCCGTGATTTCACTATTATATTCTCGACTACATTTGTTGTTTTTGTGTGCTTTTTTTGTTTGTTTTGTTCCCTAAGCCCTATTTAGGGACTATAATAACAAGACAATGAAACATGATCATGTGTAAATGATTCTCGGCACCAAATATATGTGAATATCAAGAAAAATAAACTGTTACTCACCATTCGTGTTTAAATGACTTGTACATATTCGTAAGTCCCTGAATTCCTCCTGAAAATAATTAATTTCTATAAATTAGCGTTCACATCAAACTATTGTTACGATTACAATGCTAAAATCAAAGCTGTTTTTATTGAATTATTAACAAAAAGTCTTAATGACTATTTTATTGATTTTGCATAATAATTCACAAATTTATTGCAATACAACAGAAGTTCCAATCTTTGAAAAGCATTTCAACTACAAATTGCAATCTATAGCTCACTTGCATTAAGAATACCATAAATCAATTTGTAACCATATAAAAGTAGAAGGTTTAAACACAAATTTGAATAAAGTCTGCAGAAAATTACATTTAAATGTAGATTTTTTTAAGGTTTCATTGTATTTAAGTATTAAGAATACAATAACACAATTTTGTGTACAAAATACAACTAGAAGGTTTAAACACAAATTTGAATAAAGTAAGTAGAAAAATACATTTAGATGTAGAACTTTTCTTAAGGTTTTATTGTATTTAAGTGTTAATAATACAACAATACAATTTTGTATACCAAATACAACTAGCAGGTTTAAACACCAATTTGAATAAAGTATATAGAAAATTACGTTTAAGTGCACAACTTTTTTAAAGGTTTTATTATATTTAAGTTTTAAGAATACAATAACACAATTTTGTGTACAAAATACAACTAGAAGGTTTAAACACCAATTTGAATAAAGTAAGTAGAAAAATACATTTAGATGTAGAACTTTTCTTAAGGTTTTATTGTATTTAAGTGTTAATAATACAATAACACAATTTTGTATACCAAACACAACTAGAAGGTTTGAACAAAAATTTTGAAGAAAGTATGTAGAAAAATACATTTAAATGTAGAACTTTTTTGAAGATTTTATTGTATTTAAGTATTAAGAATACAATAACACAATTTTGTGTACCAAATACAACTATAAAGTTTAAAAATAAATTTGAATAAAGTATTTAGAAAATTACATTTAAATGTTGAACTTTTACTTAATATGTAATATTAAAAATTAATAATAATTAACTATTATTACACTTATGACATAATTGTGCTTATTTATTAAAGGATAATACCAGTATTTACTGAATAATTGCACTTTTCTTTATGTTCAATTATAAATTTTGCATATATCTTCATTAAAATAAGCTTAAGCAGGAATCTTTAAATATCGATTAAATAAATCCGTAGGGGATGAAATCAAAGTGAAAATATGCGGTGGACTTGGCCACGGCGTGTGCACGTGCGTAAAAGTGAAAATGGGGTCGGCACAAGATGGGAAGGGAAGCCCTTCAAAGTATATGCGTGTAGGTATATATTTGCAAATGCTGATTTAATAGTCTAAATCTAATTGAAAATCAGAATGTGACTCGGGCGATGAGATTCGACGGTGGTGACCTCAAATCGCTGCCACTGCCCCCTTCTGAAAGGGGGTCTCTGGGCGAGATGTCGAGGGGCGGTGGATGCGGAGGGTCGCGATGCGGGTCCCAACGGGGGTGGACCGGAGGGTGGTAGATTCGGTTCTCTCACTGCTCGGCCTGTTTACAATCGCATTGAATATTTATGGCGGAGCCAGTTGATGAGCGTAGCAATATGCTTCGCATTTACCAAGAACGATCATCGGGGAGCGGACTTTTTTGTGTGTATACATTCGGGTCTCCTCTCCCTATGACCGTTGCCTGATGCATGCGAGTCCGCAAACACAAGCATCCATTGATTCAATTATAAAACTAATATTTGATGGGGTAATCTTGCGAGTAATTTTAAACGCAAATTTGATCGTCGCCGCTTTTCCAACATCAAACAGCAGCAGCAGCATCATCATCTCGTCGTGATGTTCATCGACACCGCACCAAACAACGCATGTTTGTTCTATTAGGAGGGAACATCGCAATTTCATCAGCAAATAGTATCCATGCGCCAGTTGGAACATACGAACGTTATGTTTGATTTAGCTTACGTTTTGCACACAAAACGCACAGAATAATTCAAAAACTGATATTGTTCAAAAACACCTTGCACAACAAAGAAAGCAAAAACAGTGTGTTCAAGTTTTAATTACAACACAATCAACTATTTTCAGTAAATCTTAGAATTTACTATACACTTGGTTCACGTTCACGTTCCATTGCGAACTGTTTCGAAATCACTTTCATCACTAGAAGATATAGTCAGATCTATGTCCTGAAGATAATGATTCTTCACAAGCAAAATTAGTCTCAACTTCGCATGTTGATTTTTTCCCTATGACAATATAATGCCTTGCTATTTTTTTGTACAATTCCTGATATCCAGAAATGCAATTCTGAAGGTCGCGTTGAAACTTGATTGCTCATTCAGAATCATCATCGTTTTCGATTAAATGGTTTGCCAATTTACTGGAAAGTTGAAGACCTTCTCGAATTACACTTGCAGTGAGTGTGACTGGAGTTTCATCTTCTTCCGATTCATTTTCGTTTTCTTGTTCTTCAACGGTATCAAGAGTTATACCAATGATATCATTGTCATTCATGACATTATCCTCAAGTAATTCGTCTAAATCGTTTTGGGTATAAGTTTCAAAACCTTCCCCACCAATTGCATGTGCTAAAGAAATTATTTCAGCTAAAATTGTCGACGTTTGGTTAGTTTCTTTGAATTTTAACGTGTCAAAATGGCCTAAAATAGTTATTTAAAAAAAAATGCTTCTTGAAATAAAAACCGCATTAAAAGTTAAAAAATTTAAGATAACTTATACTTAAGTTGTCTTGTATATTATGTAATAGAAAATCAAATAACTAGTCTACATATTTATCAATAACAACGTTTATTTCAATGATGATAATTTTATAAAATCATCATTAACAGTTTAAGTTGATTTGCTTCAAGTTGCAAATGTACAAACTAAATGAAAAAAAAAATGTAACTTATCAATTTTACAACTCCAATTGTAACCTTAACAACGACTTTACATAATAAACATGCTTCTCTTGTATTACAACAGGCAATACCTGCAAATATTTTCATTATAAATGTGTTTACGTATTGCGAGATTCATTGACGTTCATTTTGCTCACCCTCCCACGCATTCATTCATAAATATTTTTTGTTGCCGCCGCGGAGGGTAAAAGAATGAGACTAATAAAAAAAAGTGATTTGACTTTGCGGCGCACGTAAAAAATCGCAATATTACTGCTCAGGGGGAGGAAAAAAAAAGGCCTTGGCGCAATGAAAAATATCAACACATTCCGTTTAGACAAAGTGCACGCATAAAAATATTTGAGTCCTGGAAATTGCCTCTCACAGGAGAACGCCTCGTTCTCTCTCTCCTTCCGAAACAAATCCTATCCACTTTTCGAGACATTTTTTTTATGTAACCCTCCTCCGACCCCGTATGAAATATACGTGGATGTCTGTATGTGCATTAACATGCCTTCAGCAACGACCGAAAAAAAGATTTTCTCTGTGTGTGTTTGTGTATACTCCACCCCCGGAGCTCCTGATTTATTGCCGGCATTCTTTCGTTTCATTTCGCGTTTATTTATTTTTCCTCTTTCACGCTGCGACGGTATGAAATCCCCGAATTACTTGATCCTTCCTGTCGTCGTCGAAAAGTCTTTTATGTTAAGCTTGCATTCATTTGCGGAAAAAAAAACGGATTTCGCTATTATAGATTATAAATTTACAGGTTTCTCACAAATTTAACCATCGAAGAAATCCAAGAAAATACAATGTTAAAACCACATTTGTTTCTAATAAAGATTGATATTACAATATGCTTCATGAGCAGAAGACCTTGGTCCTTTGGAAAACAAGGAAATTGCTTCAAAACATCTATATGTTTACAAAATAGTAAAAAGTTGCTATAAGTAGACCACCGAAGAAACTTCGCAAGAAACATCAACTTAACATTCAACAAATTTTAGAAATTATAAATACATTTTCATTAAATTGAAATTTAAAGTAACAAAAATCGAGTGATTTTACAAATAATTATTTTTTCTAATAGAAATAACACAGGATATTCAATGACCACAAATTAAAGCTAAATAGTCAAGTTTTCTAACGTTCAATTTGCTATATTTGTAACTGTTACAGATTTACTGTAACTTACTTTCAAAAATTGAAAAATCTTGTTTCTTTGCAAATCATTCTTTTACTTTGTTAACTTAAATGACATTACTTTCAATGATCAATAATTAAAACTACATAGTGAGGCTTTGTAACGTGTAATCTGCTATATTCGTAACTATCACAGATTTCCTGTAATTTACTTTCAAAATTGAAAAATCTAGTTTCTTTGCAAATCATTCATTTACTGGGTTAACTGAAATGACACGACTTTCAATGATTACAAATTAATGCTAAATAGTCCGACTTTATAACGTGTAATCTGCTATATTCGTAAATATCACAGATTTCCTGAAATTTTCTTTCAAAAATTGAAAAAAGTAGTTTCTTTGCAAATCATTTTCTTACCTGGTTAACTTAAACGACACGACTTTCAATGATCACAAATTAATGGTAAATAGTCAGACTTTATAACGTGTAATCTGCTATATTCGTAAATATCACAGATTTCCTGTAATTTACTTTCAAAAATTGAAAACAAACTAGTTTCTTTGCAAATCATTTTCTTACCCGGTTAACTTAAACGACACGACTTTCAATGATTATAAATTAATGCTAAATAGTTAGGTTTTGTAACGTGTAATCTGACAAATTTGTAACTATTATAAATTTCTTGTAATTTTCTGTTAAAGTTGCAAAATTGAGTGTCTTTACAAATAATTTACTTGTTACAAATCATTCAGCTGCATGTGATATTTGTAACTATTACAGATTAACTGTAATTTACATTCAAAAATTGAAAAATCTTGTTTTTTTGCAAATCATTCTTTTACTGAGTTAACTTAAATGACATGAATTTCAATGATTAATAATTAAAGCGAAATAGTTAGGCTTTGTAACGTGTAATCTGCTATATTTGTAACTATAACAGATTTCCTGTAATTTACTTTCAAAAATTGAAAAATCTTGCTTCTTTGCAAATCATTCTTTTTCTTGGTTAAATTAAATGACATGACTTTCAATAATCAATAATTAAAGGTAAATAGTTAGGCTTTATAACGTCTAATCTGCTATATTTGTAACTATTACAGATTTCCTGTAATTTACATTCAAAAATTGAAAAATCTTGTTTCTTTGCAAATCATTCATTTACTCGGTTAACTTAAATGACATGAATTTTAATGATCAATAATTAAAGCGAAATAGTTAGGCTTTGTAACGTGTAATCTGCTATATTCGTAACTATAATAGATTTCCTGTAATTTACTTTGAAAAATTGAAAAATCTTGCTTTTTTGCAAATCATTCTTTTTCTTAGTTAAATTAAATGACATGACATTCAATGAGCAATAATTAAAGCTAAATAGTTAGGCTTTATAACGTGTAATCTGCTATATGTGTAACTATTACAGATTTCCTGTAATTCACATTCAAAAATTGAAAAATCTAGTTTCTTTGCAAATAATTCATTTACTCGGTTAACTTAAATGACACGACTTTCAATGATCAATACATAAAGCCAAATTTAGTCTTTCTAACGTGAAATCTAACAAATTTGTAACTATTACAAATTTCCTGTTAAAGTTGCAAAATTGAGTGTTTCTACAAACCATTTACTTTTTACAAATCATTCAGAAATGATCAATAATCACTTTAATAAACTTTTCACCTCTCATATCAAACTGCATGTGATATTAGTAACTATTATATATTTCCTTAGTTAACATGAAATGTAAATATTAAAATAGATAGAATATCATGTGTTTATTTGAAATCAAAGTTTCCCATTAAACGATTTCACCATGAATCATATTTCAAGTGGATCATTTAAAATTTTCAAGTGTTTATTTGTTGCAACAACAAAAGGTTTGTATCAACCGTGGCCGAAATTGAAAAAGCAGATCTAACCACCCCCCGATACACACACACACACAGTTTCGAAATTCTCATGATGATTGGGGCGGGGATCCTTTTCGCTCGAGTGTTTTTAGGATTCGAGTTGAATTTGCGGGCCCGCAATGAGTCAAACACACGTGCCCGAGGGGCAGGCAGGGGGCGGCTGCGGCGACGGCGACGATGGTGCACGTTCGTGCGTGCCACGTGGCCAAGTGGGTGGCCAATATTGAAAATTGCATAATTTAGAATCATCAAGGGCTCATATTTGAGGTCTCTCTTCCTGCGCCTAGAGAGGGATTAGACATTCATTAAATCACCGAGCGTGGCGGAGGGGTGTGTGTGCGGATTCTACGCCACAGCAGCAGCCGCCGCCGCCTCCGAACCCACCCCCTCGTTCCCCTCGCTCTCCTCCAACAATTGTTTCAATCCACCCCTGCGGCGCGGCGTCGTCATTTGAATCATTCAATATGCATGCTCTATATAATTTTAACGGAATCATAAAATTTCAAACCCAATTGGCTTCCGTCAATATTTAGACTTAATGATTCGCGCTGAATTATGGAGAATGAGTGAGAGAGAGAGAGAGAGAGAACGACCTGAATGGAATTCGGCTTCGCGCTGAAAGAGTTTTAAGTTGACTGAAACGTGTGCGAAAGGGGTGCTTCGGAATTTTCTATTGATTTTACGAACCGTATGGAACTACCTCTACCTGTGCACTAAATTAGTTTACACTCTATTAATCATGTAACGTGAGCACACTGTGCACTGCACGATAGCAGAGTGACACGTACAATGCTTCTCAATGTTTATTTCACCCAAAAAAAGAAAAATATTTATGTTACGAATAGCAAAGTTCAATTTCCACTCACTTTTCCTTTCGATTAATGTTCATTTGAACACTGCGAATTGATCCTTTCAAAGTCCTCCAATACATTCATATTACTACTCACAAATTATACAATTTGATCATTGTCAATTGACTTCAAAACGTTAGTTACGATAGTCATAGTGATTTGAACAGAAAACTATTGCAAATGTTTTATAATTATGCATAAAATATGATATATTGATGTAGGGAATATTTCCATAAATTTACTGACAAAACTTTAACTATGTCTGAACGTGGCAGTTCACTAAATAATTAATTACTAATTATATGTTATAGACCAAGTTTACAAAGTAGTAATTTACTAATTATATGGTTGATTATATAAAGTATTTAAATGTACTAAACACTGATAGCAGTTGCAATTCTCTTAAAATGTAAAATTTTACTTACTAAAATAGTTACAAGCAAAACAATAACATTTGAATAGACGACTTGTAAATAGGTAACGTAAATTATGCTACAATCAGTTATTAGCTTAATAAAACTTAACAATTAGTATAAATTAAATAAGATACAGAAATTGAATTACGCAAATCTGTTGTATTTAATTTGCATAAACCGATTATTCATTTCTCCGTTCCATTCATATACAAAAAAAAAACTCTCTTTCGCTTCCATTTTCTTCTTTTATCCTTTTGGCATGCGTTTGGCGTGCCAGAAATGGCGAAAAGTGTAAATACCGACTGTTTTGTTTGTCGCCCGTCGAGGATCGATTGGTTAAATGAATCGTAAAATTGGCGTTTAGATTTCGAGGCGCGTAAATAATATAAGAGTCGATCAGGAGGGCGGAGGCGGCGGGGGTGGTGAAAGGAAGAAGAGGCGGCGGCGCGGCCATTATCGGAAACTGCTTTGCATAAAGATCTGCCGCCCCACAAAAACGCGAGGTTCGATCGCAAAATAACGGCCCAGAAATTATTCGTCGACGGCACCAAATTACTATTGATTTATTGTTGCCCTTATTTGCACGAAGGGCCCGTTGATAAGAACGGGGAGAAAGAGAGAGAGAAAAAAAGGAGGAAAAAGATTTAAAGGGGAAGAATGGAGGAAGAGCGGAGAGATCACAACCAGTTGAATCTAATTGGCGAGACATTCGCATTTCCTTAAGTGGAAATCAATTTACGATGCTATTCTCGATTCGAGCATATCGAACTGTTCTCCCAACTGAAAGGAACTTTTAAAGGGCGACTTATGCCATTTAGTACTACTACTTTCTACAAGAAAGTAATACAATAGCAACCATTAACATTATTACACAACCAATTTGTATATACAATAATAATTAGCTTTTTTTTCCAATACTAATATGCAAATTTCTTAAGTAACTTAATTTGAAAAACATTTGCTACATGTAATTAACTTTCATGGTACGATTTTAAATCCAATCTAAATTATTTATATATTATTAAATTAAAGAAGAAAATGACTATATTTATTAATCTTTTATAAGTAAATAATTTATGTGAATTTGTATATTGTCTGATATTATTTCTTTATTTAGAATCTGTAATAAGGCAACAGTTGTCGATGTTTCAAAAAGAACAAACAAGCAGTTTAGATTTAATAACCTTTGATTAATGCCAATTATTGTTTACAATTCCAACTAATTAATCATTGTTAACATTAATGACTTTAGTTGTTGATGCTAATAAATATAGAGAAAAATATTGAAATAGTTCATTTAAGAATAGAAATAGAATATTAGGAACATCTTGTCAAAATTATATTGTATTGGAATATTTAGATAAATTACTTAATACTAGGTACTTGATCATTTTAATTCATCTAAATTCCTTCAAAATGAATGTAAAATTTGTGAATTATGCAAAAAAAAATTGTTTTTAATCCATATTTAGTGCAAACTTACATTTGAAACATAACAAATTGAAACACATTTCATATGTGAATTATTTCTATTTTCTGTTTTGTCATTTGCAGAATTTCAAAACTAATTTTACTCATTTGACAGTTTTTCATTTTTGATTACACATCAGATAGATTTGCATATTGATGCGTTGTGGGAATAAAAACCAGTGATGCGTTCTTAATAATCAGTAAATCTGTAATGAATTGCAAGGGGTTTCTTTGTGCCATATGATAGGTAATCCAGAGATACGATGAATTATTGGATACGGCGAGGGTGTGGAAAAGGGCAGAAGCAATTGGGCGTTAATTATAATTAATTAGCGCAATAAGTTATAGAAATGTAATGTAATGGTGCGTCGTTGCGGCGGTTATTGGCAACAATGGTCCGGGGGCGAGTCTCCCCTGCAGCCCTCTCTCTCACTCCTGCTCCCCCCTCGCCCGATCTGATAATCCTGCATCGCGCAAAACGGCGGGGGCGGCGGCTACAAGGGGAAGGGGGGTCGGCGCGGCCGGGAAGTAATTATTAGCACTCTTCCGGTATCTCACTAAATCACGCAGATAAACCCGGAATCCCAGATTTATCATTCATTATGACAAATTACGTTATTAAATACCATTTCTCTGTGTCCTGCACACATACCCGACGCACGTACCCACGCTCTGAATCCTGATTTATCTCGGTTCCCATGACGACCGTTGAATTACGATTACCGAAGAGAGAAAGAGAGAAAAAACGCACGCGAATCTCCGCAGGTTACGCAATTAAACGTTTTGCACAACGCCTCGATGGAAGTGCGTAACGTGCCCTTGGAATTGCAGCTATTGTAAAGGAATACCTACAACATTCAATTTTTGCATCATATTACAATTATTACTCAATAAACACACACAGTTTTCATTACCTAATCTAAACAAATTCAATTACATAAATTCATAAATTCTATTAATTTGCCTCAATTTGAACAAATTAAAATGTTTAAATTAATATAAACATTGCAACGTTGTAATGAATTTGAAGTTAAAACTACTCAGTGTGAAATTATGATATTTGTAATTTTTGGATAACCAAAGTTGAAAACACCATTTCTTTCACGAAACAATAGAACCTCAATTATTTGGATAGAATACTCGATAATTATTATTAGCACAAACTAAAACAATTGACTATAAAAGAAACAAAAATGAATGCCTGTGATATTTGAGATTTATGTATAATCTGACTGTTAAAGTTGAAAACACTATTTTTTAAATCCGCGAAAAAGTAAAGCTTTTAAATTTCGACAAATCAGTCTATAAAAATCATTGAATAACATTTACAGCTAAAATTGGAAACAAAACATGTTAAGTTTGTACGTGTGGTACTTCTAAACGATTGGTAAAATTAAAAATATATTTTGTAATCCTGAATATCTACATTTTGATAAATTATTCAAAAAATATAATGTATATATTATTCTAAAAGTACTAAAATCCATATTTGTTACGTTCCTAGTTTAGTTGAAATATTAGACAAATTTTTAAAAAAATCATCTAAATCACAGGATTTCTCTAATATATCAAAGAGCACAATAATCCTAGATTGATATACAACCCATTGTATGTTGAAACTATACAACTAAAATAAACACTATAAAAGGTGCTAAAGTAATGATTATGCAGATTTACATCAATAATTTAAAAAAGTTAACATTTTTCACTCGTCTAGACTTGAAATCGACATTCAAACTTCGTAGCTTAATTCGTTAATCCTGAAAATAGTTGCTTTTTTATATTTTCTCTAATTTCTCGAAAACCTAACATAAAGATCATAGTTTTATGGCAATCAACCATCAAAAATTTGAAAAAAATCGTAGGTGAGAAGTCGTCACTTGTCGCCACTTTATTTTCGCCCTCTCAACACGAGGAGGATCGGAGGCGCCGAGAAAAGTGAATGCGATGCATTTTGCTGTTTGTCGGAAGGCAATTCAAAAGGTGAATGGGATCGAAAACGGCGAAGCGCCGCCGTCTCCGCAGCCGCCTCCGATCGCACAATGGGCATTACGGTATGACGAATACGTACAATTGACATTTGTAACGCGATCGCAGCAATAGAAGAAGAAAAAACACTGTGGAAGTTGAAAGGAAAACTACGGTTCGAGGTCCTAGGAAGAACCAACCTGTTTATTTATTTCGCACCTTTTTAGCGAGAAAGGCACTTTCGCTTTCCATCAGGCCTTCCTCGATCCCAATAAACGGAACTCGGAACGAAACGAAAAATGAGAGCAAAGCGAAGAGAGGAAAAAAAAATGAAGAGAAAATCCATTAGCGAAATACAGAAATTTCCAGAGCTTGTTTCTCGCGAACACGCGTGTGTGTATACAATTTAATGGGGGTAGTAATTTGAAGGGGTCACCATTGAAAATGAATGTGTGTGTGTGTGTTTGTAAATAGCTTTCTGCTCCTGACATTTTGCTCTGAATTTCTCTCTCTCTCTCTTCCCCACACACACACTCTATTTCCGTGCATTTATCTCTCTCTCTCCTTCCTTCCAACTCGCCGCCGCCGCCCTGTGTCTCGCTTCCTCTGCCGCCCCCGCAGTCGCCGCGGTTGACTTTTCGTTTTCTGATTGCGAAAGCCCTTTTCACTTTACGTCCCCACCGAAAACCTCGGTCCTTGCCAAAAAACCAATTTCACATACAACAAAAATCAATTACGAAAATTTGTCCTCCCTCCCCCCACTCCAAAAAAAAACAAGTTTTCGAAAATTTGCCCGTATTAAACCAAGTGTTAAATAAAACAATCTCAACATACGTTTTTATCATATTTTTAAATAAGAATGAGTAAATTATCAAAAAGAAATAATTCGAGTTTTTATAATTTCTTGAAAACCAATGAACAACAAATTAAAACTACACAATGATTCGAGCAAAAATTCATATGACAATTTCAAAAAAATAGAGGAAAGTGTGAAATCTTCATTCAACTACACTTGAAATTAATATTCAAAATTGAAATATTGTCTAAAATTTCTACAAAAAAAAAACCACAATGAGCACAGAGATGAATGAACAACTTACGGAGATTGCACTAAAAACTGAGTTAAATTTCAGTTATACTGCAATGAATTATCGAAAATTCTAAAAAAATCATAGAAGATTTTTTCTTCATTCAACTGCACATAAAATTAATATTGAAAGTTGTAAATACAGTTTGTTAATCCAGAAATTTTCTTAAACTAAGTGTTAAATAAAAACATTTTTATCATATTTTTTTTGATTATTAATAACTAAAATGGTTACAAAGACATAACACTCTTGATCTCCCATTTAGGCTTTAAATTATAATAACAGACTTAATTAATTGTTATTGTGATTTTTAACATTTTCTCACATTGTTGTATTTTTTTGGTCACTTTTGTCAAAACTGGTTACCAGTATTGTCATTATCATATGGAAGATTTGTATATAAAAAAAAATGTTGTTTCAAATTGTTATAAGTTAGAATTAATCAAATGTAATTTGATATTTTCAATGTGTTTATTTCCATCAACCTTTTAAAAATTGGACACGGAGTATGCATTCTGTTTACGATCCTTTTTCCTCTCATCCTGTGCGAGCGCACATTTTCATGTAATGGCTCACAATTACGGCAATGAGGCGAGGGCGGCGTAGGAGACGGCATCATCATCATCATCATGCACGGCCCATTAGCTGATGACGACTTTGCATCTCCGTTTCCGGTCAGCGCGGCGCGAAAACCTCGCGTTTTGAATCATTTCACATTTTTGCAATTAATTAATACCATGTGTAAATTACTCATCTCTGATCTTATCCACTTTTATCATTACTTTTATATATAGAACCTGAAATCTCAGAACAAGTAAAAAAGATAACAGTAAACAAAAGAACATCGAAAACTAGAACACAAAGCACACAAAAAACACGTTTCACGGAAAGACTAATAATTATATTCAAAATGATCAATTATAGCAACGACTATGAATATATGTTCTGTCTTTTCATTGTTCTGTTTTTTTACTTATTCTTAGTTTTTTTTTACACTAATTTTATTATACAATTACTTAATCTGCAGATTCCACAAACAAACAATTTTTACTTATTTTTGTCCCTACTTTGACATGTATTAATCTACTTATTTCATTATAAAATGATCAAATCTGAAGATTCTACAAACAAAACGAAAATTGCAAATTTTCTTTCAATCTTTTCCATATTTTAACTCCAAACTAAAACACGAAATGAATTTATTGACATTTTTGCGCAACTTCCGTTCACGCCGGAAACAATAAATAAATTGCATCGAAAAACGCATCAACATTATTATTTAATTCGGCGTTAATGCAGCACGGCCCTAATGAAATTCCATAAATAATGTTTTAGCATTGTTCGCGTTTCCAGATTAAATTTATTAAATTATAATAATAGTGTAAAATGTGATTGCAGCTGAAACGGACGAAATAAACGACACTAATTTTACATCTACCGAAATATTTGATTTACGAGTTCAAAATGTTGCAGTATTTTGATAAATTGCCAAAAACATCGCCTCATTTCTTTCTCAGTTAAGAAGAAAATATTACAATTTATAATTCTATTTGGATGCATTATAAAAGAATATTTACGTTCGAAATGTTACATTTTTAAGTCTTTGCAGCAATAATTCAATAATATTCATTGCATTTCCAATGTATTCTCATTTTCGGTTACTTGGAAACTGCTAAAAACATCACCTCATTTCCTCAGTTTATAAAAATATTACAATTTATAATTCTATTTAGGTGCATAACAATATTATAAAAGAATATTTACGTTCAAAATGTTACATTTTTAAGTCTTTGCAGTAATAATTCAATAAAATTCATTGAATTTCCAATGTATTCTCATTTTCGGTTACTTGGTTTAATGTAGCTAAATGATTGTTTCGTCGAGTTGCGAAGCGTAGCTGAAAATTGGTGGGTTGGAATCAGGATGTCGTGGGAAAAAACAAAACAAAATATATATATATATGTGTGCGTTGGAGAGAGGGATGGATTTGCCACGTGGCAAATGCGAGCGAGTAGACGAAGTGAGTGTATGTTGCGTCTCGGTAGGGCAGAGCGAGCAACCAACCCCCGCAACTCATACCTTCGGACCAATCACTGGCTAGAACAAAAGGCTACACTCACGCACAAAAGTTTCTCCCATCCCAAGCCAGAAACTTGCCGAAGGACGGAAGAGGCTTGGTGGAACTTGACTCGCTCAGAGCTCTCCAAAATAAAACCCGTCCCTCCTCCACCACCTTCAAGAAAACTAGTTCATAGTTTCCATTGAAGATACACAAATAAATTAAGAGCAAAAATGGAGTGAACGTTTGTGGTTCGGTTAATTAATCCGTCCGCATTACCGGTTTGCGGCATACGCGAAATAATTGTCGTCAACCCTTTTATACGAGCGCTCCGCCACCCTCTCTCCCTCTCTCTCTCACACTCCCACCACCATCATCATCGTCATCACAAAGGGCGCCAAATTGATTTGTTTCACTCATCATCATTACAACAGATTAATGCGGATAGAATGGCTCTCTATGTAAATACACTTTCGGCAAATAAATTGCGAGCGGCAACACTTGTTGTCAATATTTATTATTGCCGGCAGAACAATGCAGCAGCCCATCCAGAGGGCACCGCAAAAATACGAGACTCTAATTAACTTTTAACGAATTACCACAGCTACGAATAAAAACCAATAAACGAGTATCCACTCTCATTAAATTGCAATTTCGTCATCATCAACACTAATACATAGTATAGTACGGGTTCCCTCAATATCTATTGGTAACAGATTCCAACTTTTAACAATTTTTTCACTAATTATCACAAACATAAAATCAATACACAGAATAAGACAAAATTAGTAAATTGTCTTAACATAATCAAATTTTGAAAAAACTAATTACAATAAAAACTACAATTAGCTCATTCATTTTCATGGACAAAAACTGAATTGGTAAATTGGTCTTAACATAATCGAATATATTGAATGAAATATATGTGTGAAAAGTAAATAACTGGGAGATGGCCATTGTGTGCGTTTGGTGGTGGTGGTGGTGGTGCTCCTTCCTTTTGCAGCGGGGGCTTTATTTATTTTTTAATGGATTTAACGACGGGATTACTCGTATATATGTCAGTGTTACCAACTGATGAGCATTGTGTCCCCACGGTAAAAGCGCGCATCGAATTAACAATAGCTACTCTCTCTCTATACATATACATACATCTCTTTCTCTCTCCTCCTCACGTGCAGACATACGCTGCACTCTTAATCCTCCCCTCATCTAAATAAATGCAAATGCCAAGTTTTCAAGTGGCTCTCCGTGTTCACACTGCGACCCATTACAACTACTACTTTTAGTAACGGATATCAAAATATGAAAGCTGCATAATGTACACGACCTTAAGGATTACATGATATGTTTATCATTTTCAATTTGTATTCTTGTTAACCTACACAAAACATAACGAATCAAAATTACATAAATATTCCTATTTACTATACTTTAAAAATATCATTTCGAAAACTATTTTTCTCTCAATTTCTTGTAGCTGAAGTTACATAATTTGTTGGAAAACGGTGTGAGGACGTTTACAGTCCGATTCGGAAAATTTCGCAGCGCGGATTGCTGCGTCTGGTGCTAATTGACAATTTTCTGTTTATTCTAAGGGTTGCACACTTCCAATCTTGTCGAGGGTGTTTACATCGACAAGTGCCCCATTGGCGATTATACACGGGCGCCCCCTCGCTGTGTTTGCCAATAAAATACGTTCAGCACTTAAAGAAAATGTTTCATCTGAGAGTCATGTTCCTTCTGACCCTTATTTTTTTTATAAATTGCAATTTAAAAATAGATGGATTTAACACTCTGCTCGCACTTGAAAGTTACACACATCCAACAGTCCTGTGTGTGTCTTTATACTTGGTAATATTAAATGACTTAAACACTTTTTTTTTAGAAAATTATAATTTATTGTAACTGATTATTGAAATACTTTTATTTATTGGGCCAAAGGGCTATTGACCGAAATCTTTCTGAAATATTGAACCTTTGACAGTTAATCTTCTTGATAATATTAGTAATTTTAAACAATCTTTAAATGTCTTATTTAGATTAGTCTTCAACTGTATCTATATGAAGATACTTAAAAAGTTTCTTAAAGGTAATTAATTCACGAATAATTGCTTAGCTTTGTATTCAGCAGGAACTTTGTTTTCATGACAGTAATAGTTTCTTGAGTCAAAATGAAGGAACTCGTGAATTTTATCGAAGGGAAAGAAATGTTGATCTGTATAGTCATGAACTTTGTAAGAGAAATAAACTTTTGTCTTCAACTTATTAAAATAAAGGAATTTCTGAACTCTGTTGATGGGAAATGAACTTTGGATAACTATTTCAACTATTTTTTCAATTCTTATGATTTTTGAAAAATATTAAGAGAAATAAACTTTAACTTTTATTCCAATAAGTGTTTTCAAGTATTGTAATCACAGTATCAAAATTAAGAATTTCTTAAACATTGTTGAACAAAAGTTTAAAGGAACTTTTGTCTATATGTACATGTTAGCTTTGTGTTCAACTTGAAGATCCTAATGAACTTAGTTGTTTATAATGACTATATGAAGATTTTTACATTTGTTACATGGCTTTTGTATTATTTCAACATAAAGAAATTTCTTCTAAGTAATGAAGTTAAGAAGATGAAGACTTTGTCTTTATGAGATGATATTGATTCTTACGAAATGTACTTCAAGCAATGAATCCAAGAGATATAAGCTTTTGGCGATGGGACTTTTGCAACTTTTCTTTTTTAATTTCAAATTTTCAAATTGGATGGATGTTGGTGATCTAGCAGCTCCGTGTCAGGCACTCATACACATATTGAGGATGTGATGCGAGGTAGAGCGGAGGTGGTTGGTGGGTGACGGGCTGTTGGTGCGGCACAGGAAGATAGTGGAGGAGCTTCTGGTGGCGCGAGATACGACTCCGCGGCGGCGGATTTCGCCCGAAAGCCGGGGGACCATTTCAAAAGACTCAAAATTACTTTCGGGATAAGAGGGATTAGGTCGGGGCGGGCGCTTGTTTCGATGCGAACGGCATTAGACAGGCCTCGGTTCACGCGGCCAATGGCATTAGTCGCGAATTGCAGATTCCACTGATTGATTTTGCTCTCCACGCTCGCTCCAAAATCACCCTCTCTCTCACTCGCTCACGCTCGTTCCGTCTCCGTCATTCTCCTGTGTTTCTCCGTAAATCGCACTCACTTTTTCATCCGACCCCGACTCTACTTTTTTTGCGCTCTGTGTCCGGGTGTAATGTGTGTTCCGTAAAGGGACGCAATGTGCGTGCGAACCACCCCCCACCCCCCTCCCAGACGAATTAATTGCTTTCTCTTTAATACTCCAAATGGAAATTGTTTCACAATCTATTACTCTAAGTTCTTTTTTAATTGGCGTTTCTTTCGAACTTTATCACAACTCACCCAACAATCATCCGAAGATACACAAATACCAATAATTAGAAAATATAAGTACTTCATAATATATGACTTAAGAAAATCATCAACCAAGGACCATGAAAACAATTATTATAGTAAAAGTCACTTACTGCTTCTCCAGCTTCGATATTTTCTAGGTCCCATGCGGTTTGGTAGAATTTAAGACACACACTATCATAATAAAATCGTCCAATGATACCCCAAAAGTAAACAACTTCACATTTGACAACTCAAAAATGTCATCAACACAAAATTCAAATAAAATTTACCATAGCAACAAATATAAACACAGCACACTCAGATAATACAGGTATTAATAATAGATCGATAACCAATTACAAAATGTCCATATGTTCAAGAGTAATTTCCTATTTCTAGTTCACTATTTAGCTTTTTCTTCAACATTGGCATCTTCTTGAGCATTCTGCATGTCTTTAAGATTCTTTTGACAAATAGTACAAGAAGTATCTTACTGTACAAGAAAAGCTTAAATTAAATACATAAAACCTTTTCATGCAAATTTTCCAATGAAAACGTTAATATTTTCATTGTTTTAATTTAAGATAATCTACAATTAATTAACTAAATGTTATTGAAGAAACGACTAGTTTTAATAAAGTTCTATTGTAATTAAGTTCTATTGCGAATTACGTTTATTTTTTTGGATTGCGTAAATATATGTTGAATGGTACGTCTCGTCCGGGCGTTTCATATGAACGTTATCGACCAATTAACTTTATGATTAATGGTCCATCCAAGATCACCCTTTCTGTCACCATTAAAAATTCCTATAGAGCGTACAAACACCTTAATGGCGTTTCATAATTTCCAGTCCATTTCGCATCAACTCTTTTCGTCCTGTTTTGTTTTTCTCTGCTGCTCTGTTTTTTTCTTCTTCTCACTTCTTCTTCTCTCTTTCTCTCTCTTCAGTACGTTGCGTGGGGGTGTGAATTAATCTATCTCCGGCGGTTCTTTCCGCCGTTGTTGTACCCCGTTCTGCCCTTTTTTTTCTGTAAATTTATTTCTCTCTCTTTTACACATTCCACAACCCCGACTCGTAACTACTGAAATTAATTTCTAGAACCACACATCCATTACCCCGTTGACATCAATACACGCAGGGGACTAATAAATTATGCCGCCTCGGACAAGATCAATCACCGGTGCTTATTTTACTCCTTCCAGTTACTTCCTTTTTTTTTCCTTCTTCTCTTCGCTTTACCTTCACGTAAGTTTCTTCGAGTCTCTCTTTCTCTCGCTCTGATGGCATTATTATTATTGTTAGTTTGGGGTCGTGAAAGGACGAAAAGTCGGCCGTTTCGGACGGTAATCCGTCAGGAGTCATCAGCGCCAACGATTCTTTGACTAATTTACCCATTTGTTTGGCTCACGCATTCATCTCTCGGACCGGGCGTTTATAAATGCAATTTTAATGTTCTCCAATCCCTCACGAAAGAAATAAAGACTTTTTTCTTTTCTTTGCTTGGTCGCATTTAAGAAAGAACGCATATGTAATAGTCAAAGAGCAAGGAGGAATGTCAACGTTCGTAATTAGAAAGGAAAGTTTGATTTAATCCAGGCGTGAGTAATGTGCAAGAAACATGATTTTCGTGTTAACAATGAGTTACGACAGTGGACAAAATAATACAAATAACAAATAGAAATGACCTGATTACAAAATGAATCAATGTTTTTATTAGCAAGTACAATCTAGTAGTCTACCTTATACGTAAATTACTTTCCAAATACATGTGTCTTAATCTTAACTCAATAACCATTCAGTTTCTGTTTTGATCACAACATTGAGTAATGTGTAGTTAAGAGAAAATACTTTTCAAAGTTTTTGTATATCGAGTACACTAATACGTGTAATTGACTTAGATTATACATTGAACACAATCTGAGGAACTGAGATTGTGGTCTTCTATAACTATATTCAGTACCTATATAAAAGTTCTTGTCAACTAAACATATACTAGACATGTCCAGTCCACTTCTCAGTTTTTCTTCAACTAGTATCTATGACAAACCTATTAGGTAATATTCAGTTGTCTATAGTCACCTTTTAAAGAAATTCAACAAATACATGTTTATTATAATCCGAGGAAGTGAAATTATGATCATGAAGAACGATGTCAAATACATTAAGTTATATTTAGTATCTTAATCCAAAAGTACTTGACAAGTGCATATACTTGGCATGTCCAATAACCTTGTAATGTCCATAACCTTTGAGACTCTCCGTCATAGGAATATTAAGTAGTTTGCAATCACCTGTTACACCAAAAGTATGTTTCAAATTTATCAAATACAAGTGACTTGAAATAAAAATTGATCATCATCTCAGTTTCTCTATCATCGAAATCTTCGACAAATATACTAAGTAATATTAAGTAGTGAATAATCACCTCAATACTTATCAAATACAAGTACTTGTCATTTCAAAAAATGTCTCAGTTTCTCCATCATTCGGAATTATACAATATGGAGAACAATGTATTGACTTTACAACCAATTTGATTTTTATGATATCAATAAGTTTAGTGATTAGTTTGTTAACAACTTGTATCAAAATATTTGTTAAATTCTACAGTCTAAACATACATCTTAATTGATATAGTAATCACCTTAAGTGGATGATTGTTTAACGAACAGTTTGGTATGAGTATGAATCAAACAAAATACACTAAATATGTTTATGTTCGGACAACAAACTCATGTTTGCATAACGAACACCATACCCTCAGATTGACGTATCTTTCGTAGATCGTTTCACGTACATTATCTTCGAACTATGTTCATTAACTGCATTGCAATAATTTTCAATTTATCAACAAACCCAAACATTTGGTTGATCAACTAAAACCAAATCACTCTCGGAAAAGTGGATTATCCGAACAAAAAAGTAATAAATTAACGACAAAATATTCAATATTTGCATCATCAAATTGTTGCTGCCGCTGCGAGATTTGAACCACCCAATATCATGTTTGTTATTATTATTACTTTTATAAATATACACAAAAAAAACATCTATTTATTGTGAATATTGTTATTCGTTTTATTTCATTTTTGATCAGCCATATTTATATTGTTATATTCCTGCAGCCTGTGCACACTTTTTTTTTTGTTAAATTTTATTTTCATCATCATTTCATTTTTATCCGGATCCTCTCGCGTTTTTCGTTCACGTTTTATTGTTATTATTATTATTGTTCGTTTTTTTTTCTTTCTATTTATTCCTCCTCTTTTTTTTGTACATCCCATTTTGATGCACGGGCCCGGGCTTCGATCCGACGCGAAACTGATACCTAATTAAATCAGTCTCGTTATAGCATCCAATTATTTACTGTTCAATGGGCAACAATTTCAGCGATGATTGCGCGAAAAACGAACCGAAACCCATTGTATAATTACATTTAGTTCGAACCTTTTATTCGCATAATATATTCCCCGGGTGTATTTTTGTTACGTGTATATAGTTATATGCGTATACATGTATGTATATAGATTACATTTTTATTAACGTGCAAACAATAGGTTTTTCGGGACGTTTAATTACCGGGCATTTCTCACGCTCTCTTTTGCAAGAGGACAATGCGACCATCGTTCGAGTGAAAGCCAAAATAAGTATATTTATTACGTTTATAACCCTAACATTATCTTTTTTACATGTGGTGTAAACATGGTGTTTTTATAAGCAGTGTACAGAATAAGCTATAATTAGGATAAACGAGACGAAGAATTGCACAGGTAGATCAATCGTGATGGAATATGTTTTAAATAAAAGCTTGTAAATAATAATATTGAGAATAATTCTCTTTAAACCTAATTTACATCATTTTTATGAAAAAAATACTACGTATATCCAGGACTTAAAGATCTTTGGTCCATAGCCCTTTTTGCTGCAAAGAACATAATATTTTTCTTTTCTTTACTATTTTATGAAACTAATACAGTTTATGTAGTTGCTGGTATAATGTAGTATGTTAAAATCTAAGACAGTAGTAATTCTATCTGAAGAAGAAACTGATGAATCCAGAATTGAGCGCAATGATGGGTATTTGAGAATGAATTACGCAAAGAGTGTAGAATGATCATTTACTATTTTAGGAAATATCAGATTCCTGAAATAGTAAATATGTGTTTAATAAGTGTACGTTAAGAACGTACGTTAAGATTATTCGTAATCTGGAGAAGAAACTGATTACTCAGAATTGATCTTTAAGATGGGTTTTTTCATAAATAAGTACATGGACTTCAATTGGCTTTCAACTTTATAACTTACATTTCTTGATTTCGTGATATTATATCAAATTTGAAGACATACATTGTAAGTAACTTGATTTCTCTAAAAGTCAAAAAGGTCTGATATTTCCTGAAATACTGGTAGTGAGCCTAGTAAGTGTATGTTGAGAACTAGGAGAGTAGTGATTCCTTCTTTTAATTCAAAATCCAGAGAAGAATTACGCAAAGAGTGTAGAATGATCATTAACTATTTCAGGAAATATCAGATTCCTGAAATAGTGAATGTGTGTTTGGTAAGTGTTAAGAACTAGGTGAGTAGTAATTTCTTATTTTGATTATTCGTAATCTGGAGAAGAAACTGATGAACTCAGAATTGATCTTTAAGATGGGTTTTTTTCATAAAGAAGTACATGGACTTCAATTGGCTTTCAACTTTATACCTTACATTTTTTGATTTCGTGATATTATATCAAATTTGAAGAAATACATTGTAAGTAACTTGATTTCTCGAAAAATCGTAAAGGTCTGATATTTCCTGAAATACTGATAGTGAGTGCCTGGTAAGTGTATGTTGAGAACTAAGAGAGTAGTGATTCCTTTTTTTTAATTCAAAATCCAGAGAAGAATTACGCAAAGAGTGTAGAATGATCATTCACTATTTCAAGAAATATCAGATTCCTGAAATAGTGAATGTGTGTTTGGTAAGTGAACTAGGTGAGTAGTAATTTCTTATTTTGATTATTTGTAATCTGGAGAAGAAACTGATGAACTCAGAATTGATCTTTAAGATGGGTTTTTTCATAAATAAGTACATGGACTTCAATTGGCTTTCAACTTTATACCTTACATTTCTTGATTTCGTGATATTATATCAAATTTGAAGAAATGCATTGTAAGTAACTTGATTTCTCAAAAAGTCATAAAGGTCTGATATTTCCTGAAATACTGATAGTGAGTGCCTGTTGAGAACTAGGAAAATAGTGATTCCTTTTTTTAATTCAAAATCCAGAGAAGAATTACGCAAAGAGTGTAGAATGATCATTCACTATTTCAAGAAATATCAGATTCCTGAAATAGTGAATGTATGTTTGGTAAGTGTTAAGAACTAGGTGAGTAGTAATTTCTTATTTTGCGTAATCTGGAGAAGAAACTGATGAACTCAGAATTGATCTTTAAGATGGGTTTTTTTCATAAATAAGTACATGGACTTCAATTGGCTTTCAACTTTATACTTTACATTTATTGATTTCGTGATATTATATCAAATTTGAAGATATACATTGCAAGTAACTTGATTTCTCGAAAAATGATAAAGGTCTGATATTTCCTGAAATACTAATAGTGAGTGCCTGGTAAGTGTATGTTGAGACCTAGGAGAGTAGTGATTCCTTGTTTTTTTCTTATTCATAATCCAGAGAAGAATTGCGCAAGGAGTGCGGATAGATCAATCATGATAGGAAAGGGCGGAGTGACATCGGTCGAGGGCAACTTCTTTGGGCCAGAGCCACTTGCTCCGTAACTAATGACACGTCCAGGGAGAGGTTGAAGAATGATCGCTTCGGTTTTGGGGGGGCGGCTGCCGGAGGCGGCGACGGCAACGCTCCCAGATAAATTTAAATAAATAACCTCGGAGACAGGAGCGGGCGACGAAAGGGGACGGTGAGTGCTGTGCCGGGAAGGCGGTTGGGCGGCTGCCGGAGGATGGGAGAGGGCCGCCGCCTCCGCAGCCTCCTAATTCCTTAGGTTTCCCCCTTTTCACCGGAACTTCCGCCGCGAATTAATTACGAAAAAGCGGGATGCAGCGGAGGAAGTCAGGAAGGAAAAATTTGCAAATTAATTGACCTTCCCGCAGCAGGCCTCCACGAAAAAGGGAGGAACGAAGAAAATATGACTGGAGGGGTGAAAGTTCAGGAATATTTCAACTTTTCCAACCACCAACATATATAATAAATGTTCTTCGTCAGAAAACGAGAAACCGACAAACGTTTATAGTTTCATCAATCTTTCTCATAGTTATAAATTATAACATGATTCAGATTGTTCAGAAACTAACTTATGAAAGTTTCAATTATTTCATAAAAAAAAGCTATGATATATTGTAAAATTCAATAATATTCCATTTGAATGGTATTTTCCAATCACTTCTACTGTATAATTAATCTACAATAATAGATTCACAAACAATTAGGTTTCCAAATTAAACAAATCTATATATGAAAAATAGTAATTTTATATATGCTAAATTATCTTTTACTTTATGAAAATTGGTTTTTCACTGATTACAGACGAACCGTTGATCGCACGAAGATGGTAGTAGGCTCTTTGGAAAGGCGAGATCCTGGCGTTCAATTTGAGTTATAGACGGTGTACGTACGTTGCGTAATAGTCAAGTAATCGACGAAAAACTCAACGAAAATTGCTTTTTCGCTGATTACAGACGAACCACTGATCGCACGAAGATTCCAATACGTGCGTTGGAAAGGTGAGATCCGTGTGTTCAATTTGGGCTATCGACGATGTACGTACGTTGCGTAATAGTCCAGTAATCAACGAAAAACCAAATGAAAATTGGTTTTTCGCTAATCACAACAAAAGCTATTAGTTATATTGTTAGATGATTCCGAAACTAAATTAACAACTACGATTGCGTTATGTACAGAATAGTTGATGCACTTGATAAATTAGTGTGTAGAAACGTTTTATGATAATATCAACTTGTATTTCAGTGCGATTATTGTTGAAACTGAAAACGTTCCATCGATTTCTATAGGCAATTGCTGACCTTGCTTAATCCCAAATAAAGCGGTCCTTTGTGTTGCTTTCGGTGCGAAAGGGAGCGAACAATGATAAACCGAAATTGTTGTTTGCCGGTATTATCTTCTTTAATTCTTCGCGCTGCGGCGGAGGCGGCACCGGTTGTAGTAGTAGTAGAAGCAGCAGTAGTAAAAGGAACCGAGTTCATTCACAATTTGCCACATTAAAAATCCATTGACACAATGAGGAGGCATAAACAATGGGGCCCAGGCCGCGGAAAACAAAAAGCTGCATCCGACACATTCGCCGGCATCTTTTGTTGCCACCGCCAACGCTGCTGCCGCCGCCCGCGCCGCCTCCGACGTCGACATTTGTTATCAAATAATTTTGTTGTCCGTGAAATGTTCCCGATTCAAAACCAACAGGTTGCACCCCATTGTCAACGTACGTATACACTCGAACACATATACATATATATATACACACGCATACAGAGAGAGAGAGAGAGAAAAGTCCTTAATAGAATTACCATAATAATATTGTCATTCTTATATTTAGCATAACAGAAAAACGGGAACAACCCCCATTCACGTTCACTTTTCCAATTGTCGATTGTTGCGTAAACACATGCACACGAATACGTACACACACACACACTCCTTCCTTTTCATTTCGCCGGCTTTTTTTTACGGCTCGCATCGTTTTTCGTGCACAAGTGCAGCAGCAGCAGCATTGACATGACCACCCATTATACTGAACCCATTTTAATAGAGTTTGCATGCCATTCACTTTCCACTTCATTATACACTCCGATCGATAATCTTCAGCACAATCCTCGAAATAAAGGATAGTATACCGATTTGCGCGTAAACTCAACGTCACGGAACGGCACTGCCACATGAATAGTTCAGTAATTAACAGTACTATCAGTTAATTAGATGTTCTTAGCAAAATTTCAATTATAACAACTAATATATCTATGTTATTCTGCTCGATCATAGGTCTTTCTGCTTCTGTCTTTCGAAATTAAGCCAAAATTCAATTAAAAATAGCATTTTAATTATACATTTTAAAAATAAAACTTATAATATGGGCATATAATATGCTGTAAGAAAGCATAGTGAAAATTACATACAAGAATTATCAAATATTTGTTTCAATGTGTTGCAATTTCCAAACCTGAAAACAATTATTTATTTAAGCATTCAAACGTATTCATTTTCTATATAAGGAGTGAACACCTGCAATAGCAGTTGCGAAAGTAAAGCCTTTATATAATCTATATAAGGAGTGAACACCTGTACTTGCAGCTTTGATAGTAGATCCATTAAATAATCCATATAAGAAATGAACACCTGCGATTGTAAAACAATCTCCATATAAGGAGTGAACACCTGCGATTGTAAAACAATCTCCATATAAGCAATGAACACCTGCGATTGTAAAAAAATCTCCATATAAGGAGTGAACACCTGAATTATACAGTAGCGATTGTAAAGTCATTGAATAATCCAAATAAGTTAATACCTATAAACAAACTATAAAGTAATGTCAACTTTTATTAAGTAATCAATATATTATGAATTCAATTTGTATTAAGCTAATGATAATATATCTATTAACTAATTGTCGTACAGAAAACGCACGTAACTTGTCAAGTATTGTTTCGAACAGTGCGGTTCTATAAATAATAGTTGTATTATGATTACCCCCTATATATTAAATTCGCATGAATCCGCAATGTGTTTCATATATTTTTTGATATATGCAATGTGCAGAAAGTAATTAGGAAGTCGGACAAAGCGGAGGATCATAAATCAGGGACGGCGAAGGGGGTAATAAGATAAATCTCTTGAAATGTGCGCGCCTTGAACGTCCTCTCCTCCCCCGCTCTACAA
>JAFMTC010001067.1:305234-364190 GCA_018845635.1 Nicrophorus orbicollis
CGGTGATCCGGTCGCCGTTCCGGCACGTTATGGGACTGCGGGTCCAGCCAGCGTCCCTTTGATGCATTGCCCCCAACCCGGAAGCGATTAGCCCCCGGCCTGGAATGACCCATCGGTATCTCAGATCGACCATAAAAATATTAGTACTTCCTGTGTGCTCTGCTTGAAGACTGAAACTGCTCCCGGATTCGACCGACCGGACCTTTGGGGTGGATTCCTTTATTACTGATTTTTTTTCCTTGCCTTTGGAGGGCGCACACGACAAAATCGCAATACAAGATAGATGATTGTCCTGTATAAAATCACAATTATTTAATGCCATTGACAATCCATTCAACATAAAACAATATTGAACATATTCTCTTTGTATTTATTTATTACTATTTTTGTTTCAACATCTTTATTGGTCAAAATTGGGCCATCGACTGAGGTCTTATTACCCTTTATTACTATTGGATTGCTTGTATTTATATATCTTGTAGTTATTGTTACAATAAATTGATCTGTAAATGGCTATTGACCAGTCTTTCTGCTTGAAAACATAATATTAATACACTTTAAATTTATAAGTTAATTATATAATAAAAATTGTATAGAATATATTGTAATAGACTAAGAAAGTTTTGATTTTAAAAACTTGATTGGTTATTACGTATTTTGTGTTGATTGAACAAAATTGGTTTGTATGTTTGTAACTGATTACTTGAAGAAGTGCATTTAGTCTGAAATGAGCTTTATATACAAAAAAAAGTGGGTTGGATGTTGAATGTTATTTGGAGCGTGGTGGAAAGAAGTAGAAGAAGCAAAAAAAGGAGGTGAAAAGGTGGAATTTCCTTTAAATTAACCGGGAGACAAGAGGCGGTCGGAAAAGGAGGAAGGAAGGAAAGAAAGAAGTAAAGAAAGAGGGAGAGAAGCATTGGAGAGAAGAAAAATGTATTTACAAATGGAAGTGGTAGTAATCTGAGTTGCATGCTGATTGAACCGAACGGGCGGGGGGTGGGGGGTGGGGTGTAGCGAGAGGTTGAAGAAGGATATTTAATATTTGCGAGGCGTAGGGAACAGAAGTAATAGCGGATTTGGACCTCGATCACGTCTCGGGTGCGGAGAAGGGCGCGCACCACCTCCGCCCCCGAATATATGTGTACGGGGGCGCTGCCGTGTTTTATATACGTTTGCCGCCGCTTTCTGGGGAAAAACCCGAGAGAGAGAAAAAAAAAGGGATCCGAACCCTGCGAATACCAAAAACCTGCCACCGTTCCACGTCCCCCCAGGGCCGACGGGGGTGGCTTTTTATGAGCTTTTTTTACGTCTTCTTCTTATCCTTTCTTCTCTGTCCTTCCTTTTTTCCTATCCTCTCCTCCGCCACCAGAAAAATCCCCGGCAATCTCGACCAGACAGATGTCTTGCCGTTTTATTGGCTCCTCGATGCACGGAATGGAAAATCTCGGATCCCGAATCAAAACAATCGACCGATCTTCCCCTCTAATGGCTTTTGTCCGTGTACATTATTAGCGACATCTCGAAATGTAAATAAGAAACCAGCAAAATGAATCTACATTTTTGCTAAAAGAGTTTTTATAAATGAGTACTATTCATTACAATTGTAACTGTTTAAGTAACCAAACTTCAAGGCATACAAAATGTACAATACCATTACAAATTAATTCAGTTTTCGAACAATACAGTTTCCCAATAGTTTATCAATTAACTTATTAACTTATTAGAACTTCTATTTTAAAAAAAATTTATATATAAATTACAATTATAATGGTTTAATTAAACAAACTTTTAGATTAATAAAATGTATCACATCATGCTACATTAATTCGTATTTTCAACTATTACCAATAAATTTCTATAGTCTCTTGGTGCCAAAAAGATATAGTATGTAAGATTTTGCATTGATGCATTAATTACAATAATAACGATTCAAATGAACATAAGTCGAAATTTCCAAAATGTATTATAACATTTCATATTAATGTCTTTTTCAGTTTTCAGTTTTCGAACAACAGTTTATCATATGCAACAACTAAATACAAAAACTCATGATAGGATTTCTGAAGTTGTTGCTGCAAATTGTGAAAATATTCGTGATAGAAGAACCATCCACGTGCCACCAGTTGGATGGGCAATTAGGAGCGAAATGCAGGCGCGCAAAAACACAAGTAATTTGTTGTTGGCAAGGTTTTCGAATATAAATGCGGAATCTTTTGAATGCACAAACTCTCGAACACGTGTTGTACGAATGCGCACTTGTTTTAGCGTATGTGCGTGTGGGTGGGTGTTTTGTAATCTTGTAGATCTCGCATGTTCGCAGCTTGTATACACACACGTACATACGTGTATATACACATGCACACGTTTCGCGTCGCTCTCTCAGAAATAATTACGGAGCGTTTTATTACCCAAGTAGTTATTAGAAAACGCAGCAGAGCTCTGTCATAAACAAACACAGTGTGTTCCAGTAATTATGCACTTCAATGAATATTACCCCCACGTACACGAAAATACGCGCACACGTACGCAGCTAATTAGCTAATTTTCACTCGCTAAACCCGTCTCCGTTGTTCCATTCTTTCGTTCGAGCAACGCAAAAAAAGTATATATAAATAAACCAGAACGTTTACATGAAGAAGTGAAAGAGCGAGTGAGGAGAGAAAGAGAGAGAGAGAAAACAACAAAACAAGAACGAATAAAAACTGGGGTATTTCAGCCTCAACAGTTGGCTGCATGTAATGAGAGCTTTTGTTTTTATTTTTTCTCGTGCCGTTTTGTTTTGTTTTGTTGTTGTTATGTGCGAGCGGCTGCGAAAAATAATGCATGTTATGGTAATTTGCGTTGGAGCGAATAAAACGCTGTTTAAATTAGTTCGCGTTTAAATCTGATTCCGTTCAATGCAGGAGTTTTGCTTAGTGCGAGATATAATTAATAAAATATGAGCGCATTCGCGTCCCACGCATTCTCATTACTTCTCTCAAAACATTAATTTTCAAATGTTAAAATAACTATCACATAGTATAATCATTTGCATGCAATTATTTGAAATATGTTATTTTTTTTTTGTAGTTCTTAATTTTTATTTTTGCAATTTTTTTTGGTAATTTTTGTTGCAACAAAAATTATTATATCATTAGAATGATTTATGTGTGTTATAATTCAATATGTTACTTAATTATAATACAAAATTGCTAAAATAAAAGAATGAAACATTATTTATAAAAAAGATAATGGATGAAATCAATGTTACTTATAAATTAGTTCTAGAAAACTATTACTTAATATAATAATTTGACTATATTTATACAGATTTATCGAATAATTTAAGTTATTTGTATTTTAATGCAAAATGTAATTTAGTTTTATGAAATCATAACATAAAAATTGATGAATAAACAAATATTGATAAAATAAATAATTGAGAAAAATTTAATAAAATCAATGTTTCATATAAATTAATTCGAGAAGAAATTACATTTTCGTTCGCTAATTAGCTTTATAAAACTTTGACCTACATTTATTTCAGGTAAAGTTTCTATATAATTAAATTACTTAATTATAAAAGCCACCTAATATGTTTTACTAATTAATATGAAATATTTCAAAAACTTTAATTTATGCTATATTTTTGAGATATTACATAATTAACTTTCCAGTCCTATTTTTAAGTAGCTTGTGCTATTGTACCAAATGGCTAATGCTGAAATGTCCCGTTTTCAGAAAAAGAGCAACAAATTTTAAAAAAATAGAAATTTATGATAATTTAACCAGAAGTTTTTGATTAGTTATTTCTAATTACATTACAATTATTTCTAACTACATTAGATCGTAAAAACTGATGGAAAATTGAAAACTGAGAATGTTTCAATCAAAATTCGTTGAGAAGCACATAATTTGAATCATACGAATTTTTATATAATTGTTGAATATATTTTATGTTTACTGCAAATTAATAAACGCATAGAAAGAACATTTTTTTATTATAATAAGTTGTGCACTAACGAAACAATACAGTTATGAGTCAACGTTCTTAAAGCATTGTTAATTACCTAAGGAAAATCACTAAGAATTTAATTCAAATTTGATCTTCAGAAATATATAAATTCTTAATTTTAACATGTTCTTTTTCGTACTATTCATTAAACTATACAGAAATATGCTTTTCTTGAATAAATGTACTATTGCCTAAAAGTTAGTTTTGAGGAAACTAAGTAAATGGTAACGTTATACATAATATTTGCTGTAAAAAGTAAAGCATTTTAATTGTTGTTATTGTATTTATGTGTTGGCTGAACGTAAAGGTATTTTTTTGTTGTTGTTTCTGGTTGAGATTTAATCATGAATGCATAACGAGGATGTCAGCTCCTTGAAAAGCACCATTGAAATCGAGTTCGTTCTTGTAAATGGTGGTTTGTTAGTATCTTTTTTTTGGGGACGATCGAGGAGGGTTTCGGTGGACGTAATTGACCTTGAACGATCCGGAGAGGGTCAGCGCTGGAAATTATGCAATGTTCTTATGATTATTTGAAAGAAATGAGGGATGAATATTGGCGAGGGGAGGAATGTCGGCCAGGCCTGTCTTGTAAGTAGCTGCATCACGATGGTCGAGATGGATGAAGGAGAGAGGAGCGTAGTAGTTGGCGCATTGACCGATTGCGCTACTGTTGCGAGGCGTTTCGGCTTTTCAGACCGCCCTTTGAACTAGGAGTGGCCTGTCGCATCTGGAGCCCCACTACCAACATCATCCACCACCACCACTGCTACCATCGACAGGGCAGCCACCTCCTCCGATGCTGCACACGCAAGAAGCAGGGCCGCCACACCAACATCACTCGTGCCTCGCGTTGTCCGGCGGCGGCAACTCTCAGCCCTAAATCTCGACCTTACATACACCAGATTCGTAAGCGACATTAGCAACAAACTGGATCTAAAATTTAAAAAAATCTCTTCCCTCCTTCTCTGTCTCGTATGCGTACTATATATATATTTGTAAGTTACCCTTGAAGGGACGCACGTGGATCGTACATGGTTCAAGGGGTCGGAAACGGAACAATGGGAAATCCCTTCGCCCTCAGACTCGCTCCATATCGCTCTCAATCCATCGCCCTTTCTCTCTCTCTCTCTTTAGCACTTTTAAATACTCGCCAGATTTGTGCACCTGGTTTTCGCCTAATTTGAAGCGTCGCTTAAAATGTCCCCCCCTTATATCATCACTCTTTCTCTCTTCAACGCACTCCATTTTCCATCCAGAGTGAGTGTCGTTACGTGCAGGAGGTTGTACAGTGCCGGCAAAGCGGTGAGGTCGAAGGTTGTTCGAAAAATTAAATAATCGCGTTTGCGATTTCCGGTTTGGGCCGGAGACTGTGCCCAACAATGGCCGCTGCCGATGCAACAATGGGACGAGAAGGGCCAGGCGCGCCGTTCCTCTCTCTCTCTCTCTCTCACTCAAACACACACACGCTCCCTTTTCGTCCCTATTCCTGCCGACATCGATTACCGATATACGCGAACTCCAAACTTGAGGCTCTGTCGCATTGCCGTACACCGAAAACTCCGAAAGGGTTGCCCTTTTCTAAAGTTACTAAAGTACAAAAAAATAAAAGAGCTATAACTTTCAATTACCGTTTAATTAGCAACGCAAATTCATCTGCATATTATACCCAAACATGTATTTGCATTACAAACATTTCAGCAACAGATTACTATTAACAAAATCGAGATTGAATTATTGAATGCATACACTACATTTTACATCATTGCCTAAAATTTTGCAGAAAAGTCATAAACTTAGTAAACTGTACTTAAAAGTTTAAAAGTTTATTCAAGATATGTAATTGAAAATATAACAAAATATTTGATGTTTTTAATCAACCAACGTTCGTACAGTTCCTGAAATTCATCTAAAATTTTAGAAGATTATATATATTTTAAATCATAGAAAATTTAGATATTTAAAGATGGTATTAAGTTTTCTATTTCTTAAAAAAATGTATCTGTGTTGAAGGGATGCAATATTTCAATAATGGTCTTAATTATAAGTAAAGCAATTCAAAAGTTATTAAACCTACTGATTTCTACTATTCTAAAATAATGATTAACATGACAAAATCAATTTCACTCAAAACTGAATGAATACAGAACGATAATCGAGAATTGATGACGACCTGGAACTAAAATCGATGGGCGAACAAAACGAAAGCGAAACAAACTTTATATAATGCATTCGATCATTTGACCTTTTTTCACCCCAGTAGTGCCCTTTCGGTTTTCTTTCCGCGACGTGCGGTAAACGTTAACTAATGAATACGAAACGCGCCGGTATTTATACATTATGCTAACGAAACTTAAATTGGATTGAACTTTATGCTTCTCGCAGCTTACGTATGCATAAATACGTGTGTTTCGAGCATTTAGAGTCCGGCAATTGAATCACGAGAGAAAGTCGTTACGCAATCGGTTCTCAGACAAAGAGCCTCCTTGTTTTTGGTCGGGGAACGATAATTTGATTGGGATTTTATTGTGTGTAACGTGTCCTAAATAAAACGTTTCCGTTCCGAATATTTGAATCAGCACGGCCCTGGATAAGGGAGGACTGAGAATGGTCCGTGTCTAATCAACCCTCCTAATGAATTGCAAAACATCACTTTACATATTCATATACGTGTTTAATTATGACTTGTGCAGACATATAAATGTGATTAACTGGTGATTAAAGCTTACATTAGTTTAGTTTGTAAAAGTGATTTGAATAAGAGAACATCAGAATTTGAATAAATTTATTTGATGATAAATTAATCTTGTAAGAAAACTTTTATTACAATTTTCATAATTTAAGAAAACGTTAACTTTAGTTTAATATATAAAAATCATTAGAATAAGTGAATATCAGACTTGGAATACACATTTTCAATACTAAACTAATTGTTTCATTAGAAAACTTTAATAATAATGAAATTTATTGTAATAACAATTACATTATTTATTTGTATAAAACTGTAATTAACAAGAAGAAATTAAAAATTTTAATAAATTATGTTAATAAAACTACTATAAAATGTAGTCAATTATGTATAAGTAAACAATAATTTACTTGTTACTTGTAAAGTAAAGAAATCATAGGTATTATTTAAATATTGTAATGATATAACATAATTGAGTCATTCAAAGGTATTCTTTAAAATCTCTTTTGAACTGTTGCTGGCGCTTAGGGAATATAATTGTACAACAGGTACTACAGAATTAACAACAATATGATATAGACGCACAGACGGGAAAGAATGAAAGAAAAGTGTATCACAAAACACAATTATTTGCGTAACAAGTTGAATCTTTTATGTTTGCGTTTCATTGTGGTGCGTGCGGCAAAAAAATGTAGATGCGTTTTGTGTGTGTTTGCGTACGCTGTACGTAAGCTTTGCAAGGGGTGAGATTTTGGGAACCGCTGGTCCCGTATTATTACGTCGAAGGGAAATTCTCGTCCCTTCCAACTTTTTCTGCAAAACCTCTGCCCCCCTTCCTTTTGCGTCTCGGCCCTTTGCACCGTTCGTCGTCGATGTCACCCCGTGATTACGGTGCGGTTTCAAAACTAAATCCCGAAGCACACTTTTAAACGCACCCTCCGCTTCCCGAAACCATCCAGCTTTATCTCTAATACTCTATCAAATTGGATGGATGGAATACGTACAAGAAGGGATTTAATTTACAGTCAAACGCATTTTTTTTGCAATTTGGCTTTTGCTCGTGTATTTTTGTCATTTGCACCAGTTCATAAAGTAGATACAATAGTTCATCATTCAGTCCAAGTTATTTAACATCTAATTCAATCCAATTTCGTGAACATATTTCTGTTATGCAATAAACTATATATTATAAAATAATGATAGTTAAAGTCATTGTTATACAGCAATACCTCACATAGTGCGGCTTTATTCCAAGTTTGAAACCGGACTAATTGATGACTTTAAAATCACATTAATTTAACATTTAATGTAATGCAATTATTTCTACAGATTTCTGCTTGAGTATACAAAATATATGTTTTATATAATAAATTACTAAATAATGATAGTTAAACTTATTACTCATTGTTATACAGCAATACCTCACATAGTGCGTCTTTATTACAAATTTGAAAGCGGACTAATCGAGGACTTTAAAAAATCATAGTAATTTATCATTTAATGTAATGCAATTATTTCTACAGATTTCTGCTTGAGTACACAAAACATATGTTTTATATAATAATTACTAAATAATGATAGTTAAACTTATTACTCATTGTTATACAGCAATACCTCACATAGTGCGGCTTTATTCCAAGTTTGGAACCGGACAAATCGAGGACTTTAAAATGACAGTAATTTAACATTCAATTGAATCCAATTATTTCTACAGATTTATACTTGAGTACACAAAACATATTAATCATTGCTATACAGCAATACCTCACATAGTGCGTCTTTATTCCAAGTTTGAAACCGGACTAATCGAGGGCTTTCAAATCACAGTAATTTAACATTTAATGTAATGCAATTATTTCTACAGATTTCTGCTTGAGTACACAAAACATATGTTTTATATAATACCTTATTAAATAATGATAGTCATACATATTATTCATTGCTATACAGCAATACCTCACATAGTGCGTCTTTATTCCAAGTTTGAAACCGGACAAATCGAGGACTTTAAAATGACAGTAATTTAACATTCAATTGAATCCAATTATTTCTACAGATTTATACTTGAGTACACAACACATGTTTTATATAATACATTACAAAATAATGATAGTTAAACATATTATTCATTGCTATACAGCAATACCTCACATAGTGCGGCTTTATTCCAAGTTTGAAACCGGACTAATCGAGGACTTTTAAATCACAGTAATTTAACATTTAATGTAAAGCAATTTTTTCTACAGATTTCTGCTTGGGTACACAAAACATATGTTTTATATAATACTTTACTAATTAATGATAGTTAAACATATTACTCATTGTTATACAGCAATACCTCACATAGTGCGTCTTGATTCCAAGTTTGAAACCGAACTAATCGAGGACTTTAAAATGACAGTAATTTAACATTTAATGTAATGCAATTATTTCTACAGATTTCTACTTGGGTACACAAAACATATATTTTATATAATAAATTACAAAATAATAATAGTTAAACTCATTGTTATACAGCAATACCTCACATAGTGCTGGTTTTTGGATGCAAAATCACAAATTTTAATTAGTTGAATCAGTTTCATTTAATTAAATATGTTTTTTTGCTTGAATGAGTTCCATCAATATCGTATCGTTTGAAACCGGACTAATCGAGGATTTATAGAATTATAAGTATGCAAATAAACAGCACAAAAGAGATCTACAAAAGGAAAACACAAATAATTTTTAGAATTAATTTTTCAATTTGCAAAATTTAATTTGTTTTGTAATTTGCGGATTATATGGAATCCGGACTAATCGAGGTCGTACTTTACGAGATATTGCCGTGTAAGTGATTAATTTTGAAAATTGAATGAAAATAAGTGAAATTTTCAGTATTTTATCCGTAATAATTGCATTCAATCAAAATAATGAAACTAATAAAGTTTCTATTAAGCTAAATAAGAAAAAATCTTATAATGTAATGTATAATTAAACTAATTTATTATTTTTTAGCATTGTCTACAAATAAGTTTAGAAACTTGAATGGAAATAGTTGAAATTGTTATTTGTTAATGAGTTTTATTGTAGTATTTGGTGCAGAATGGTCTGGTTCTGTGATATTTTCTTATGGTCGTAGGATAAGAAAGAAAAAAGAAAAAGGAAGCTTAATTGGCACTGGAGGCTTTCGATAGTGCAGCGAAATCCGCTCCAGCCGCTGATGATGATGATGATGGGAATGCAAAGAACAAAGGGCCTAATAGATTTCGAGGAGTCTTAAACGCTGCCAGAGCAATTATACTTTCGGAAAACTGGAGGGGCCCCCAGTCATTATCGACAATTAGAGCGCAACGCTAATTACTTTCTTATGTATATATCTATATACTTATGTATAGTATACATAGATATATAACAGAGAGAGAGCAAAGTAATCCCTCTTCGTGCCTCGGAAACATGGAGTCGTCGAAGGAGAGAATGGAAAAAGTAATAATAAGTTGGAACAAAATATAAATGAGTCGACTGCGGAGCAGAGGAAGGTGGCAGTCGGCGGAAGAGAACGAGAAGATTATTATTCTAATGAACGAGATTTGTATTTCGTTTTATTCGATTCTCGGCTCGGACGTGGAGCTAATGCGTCTTGGTTAATGCGGAAAGGGTATGAGAGATCACGGCTCGCTCTTTTCTTCCTCGAAAACATTCACACACCTGGAGGACATAACGCGCTCGAACTGGACATTTGTCTTTCGCTCTTTCCAATGACACGCAACATTAGGATTTGGAGAACCGTTGCTTGCGCGTTTCCGGTTATCATTAAAATCCACGCACGCATCCAAATCATCATTCACTGATTATAACAGTTTAAATCGTCTTAGTTTACTCAAATTAACTTTTAATTTGGATCAAGAAATATGTTAACATAAAATAAAACTTTTCATCTTTCAAATAACAAAAAATAACGTCTTTAAAGATGACTCGAATAAATAGGAACTGTTTGCAAAAGACTTGAAAAAATGTAGTACAAAAGTCTAACTTTCCAAATCATTCCAATTCATTAATTTCGATTATCTCATTCAATTATTACATGTTTTGTATCATAGATTATAAAGATTTAAATCATAGATTCATCTTAGTTTATTGAAAACTAAACTCTTAAATGAAATTCGTAACTAACAACTCTTAGGTAGTTACCTCTTTTTCAATAGACAGTAGTTTTCTATTTTTTTTATTCTAGTTCAATTATTTCGACTCGCAGATTAATTAATTACACAGTGAAATCAATTTACTTCTAACAAACAGATTAGTTTGTATAAATAATGATTGAAAATGCATTTTCGCAAAATATAGTCCAAATTGATTGTAAGTTTCATAAAAATTTAATATTATTGTTTAAATGTATTCTTTGATTATTTACTAATTTAGTTCAAGTAGTTTTATTTACTTATTTTGATGACTCGAATTAATAGGAAATGTTTGCAAAAGACTTGAAAAAATGTAGTACAAAAGTCTAACTTTTCAAATCATTCCAATTCATTAATTTCGATTATCTCATTCAATTAATACATGTTTTGTATCATAGATTATAAAGATTTAATTCATAGATTCATCTTAGTTTGCTGAAATTAACTTTAAATTTAGTTCGATTTCTACAATATGAAACATTCCGTGATTAGAATTACTAAAAACAACGTCTGTTACGACCCAAATTAATAGGAAATGCTTATAAAAAAGTTGATAAAATGGCCAACGATTCAATCAAATCTAACTTTTTTGTCATCATATCGAATGGAAGAAACATCTTTGAAAAAGTCCAAAAAAATATTTAGGTCAATATTTCATAAAATCTAACATTTTGTCATCACATTGACTGAAAATAACGTTTTTCTTTTAAAGTACAATAATTAATAGGACATGTTTATAGAAGAACAACATAAATTCTATAAAATATAAAAAATTTGTCAACTTATTGACTGACAATAACATCTATCAAATTTTCTAAAAAGGGAGTGGAAAAGATCTGAAAAATTTAGTACACAATTCAATTCATTCCTAGACACTTGTTACAAATAATCTTATGGTATTTAATCGTAAACTAAACTAAAAAAGTATACTCGTATTTCCAATTCTCCTAAACTTTAATTCGATGTAAGAGGATACTCTTTTTCTCATTCCGATGCACGTATAAATGTTTTTTTTTGTGTGTTTGTTGGAGGGTGGTATTCGTTACGTAATTGGACGAGTGTTTTTGCGGTTGGAAATTGGTGGGTCTGAGGGTACGAGAAGGCCCTTCGTCGAGGGATAAACAATGAATGAAACTACTTTCATCTGTGCGGGGCGGACCGACATCAAACGGATCTCGGCGTGGGATATGATGCAGGAGGAACAGTTTAACAACGGACGGATGGAAATACAGGATCTTCGTCTGTCATTATGTATTCGATCCAGGTAATTTGCTGAAACAAAATATGAAAGCTGAATCCGATACTTTGCATCCGTCCACGTGGGAAACTCTTAAATGAAATTCGTAACTAACAACTCTTAGGTAGTTACCTCTTTTTCAATAGACAGTAGTTTCCTATTTTTTTATTCTAGTTCAGTTATTTCGACTCGCAGATTCATTAATTACACAGTGAAATCAATGTACTTCTAACAAACAGATTAGTTTGTATAAATAATGATTGAAAATGCATTTTCGCAAAATATAGTCCAAATTGATTGTAAGTTTCATCAAAATTTAATATTATTGTTTAAATGTATTCTTTGATTATTTACTAATTTAGTTGAAGTGTTTTTATTTACTTATTTATGTTAAAAGTTAATTCAAAGTTTACAGTATTTTTCAAATTATATAATGTAAATCAAAGTAGTTTCATCAAATTACTGTCATGTCATTGAAATGTCATCTTAATTAGTTAATTTGTTTATACGTTTAATTGTGCGATCTTCAATTGTTTGATTATTAATTAAGATGAATTGGTTCTTAATACTAATCTTTATGTTAAGATTGATGATTTAATTCAAAGGCTACTGTAATTATTTCGATTATATAATGCGAAACAAATGAAATGCAAATGACTGTCATGTCATGAAAATGTCATCTTAATTGGTTAGTTGTGCAATCTCCAAGGAATAATGTGTGATGTAATTGCACGTAGGGAGAGAGAGAGAGAGAGAAACTGTTGGTGGCTTCTGGTGCGCAGAGATTCGTGTACTCGGCGAGGGGTGAAGTGCGGCGAGGACGGAGAGGGAAAAGGGCGAAGGGCACATATCTCACATAGGCACGGTCCAGGTGGCAGTTCGGAATCACAATTGTCATGCAAATTCCGCCCCAGGTGTGCAGAGGGTCAGGGCGACATCAGTTTGACAACCAGAACCGCCACCTCCTCCTCAGCCACCTCTTCCTCTTCATTTACATCTCATCTGCATCACCTTAGACTCTCACCTGAAACAAGAAGAAAGAATTAGATTGAATCAAAGAAAACATAAGTTTTTTAGTTATTGATTTTGTTTCTTTCAATTCCAAATTCTTATAAGAACAAAACTTATATTTCAAAACTATACATTTTTTAATGTTTTACATAATTTAATGTTTCAAAAATGCTTGTTTTATATATATATATAAATGAATGTTGATGGAATTGGAAAGTAAGACATTATATTTTACTTTTTTATGTTTATGATTGAACATATGAACGTTTCTTTACTTTTGACTGGAATCTGTTGTATGAGTGAATGTGTATATTCGTTCCCATCCTTTCGATAACAAAAGAAGTGGAATGAGTCACAAAGTCCCAGTTTCGAGATTTTCTTCCTCCTCACATATATATATACACTATATATTTTTTTGTTTCCCTCGACAGGGGCGACGTCATTAGCACGCACGCGCTCGCTTCCGGTTCCGGTTCCGGTCGTCGCGCCCTCTGCCTTCGCGTCTGCCGTCTCCTTCATCTGCGTGGGGAGGCGGCGGCGGCGGCTGTGGTGGTGAGAGGATGGATCCTGCTGCACCGAGGACTCCGTCTACGAGGACTCCCATTACTCCGGGCAGACTTAAACTCGCTAATGCAGTTTGAATATTTTTCAGCAGTTGATTTATGAATGTCGGGGCAATAAGTGAAAGAGAGACAGAGAGGGGTTTTCCACCCCCCATTCAGCGCATTTTGCATCCTAATTGAGTATTCTTGTTTGCGTTCGGGGCCGATTGTTTTTATTTGGCGAAGCCACCTCTCGTGACCGAAAAACCATGATATAACTTTCTCGTTAGTGCGAAAACTTTATCGCTCACCATGCTAATTCCGTCTTTTCGTGTTTTTCAGATCCACTTTCAAGATTTCCACAGAACTATTTTACATATACAAACCATTTAAGTGCACTCAAATCAAACTCGAGAAATTAGTTCAGTGTTTCAATTGAGAAATCCTTTAAATTTATAGATTTTAATTATTACTATTCATTATACTTAAATACAAGAATTAATCAACGTTTCCTAAAGAAATTCAACATATCTGATTTACAAAAACAGATAGATTCATTCATGATTGTTAAAGACAAATTTTACATTAAGTACAATCAAATCAATCAAACTAACAAAAATCGAATTCATTTTTACAATGTTAAAAGTATATGAAACAATATTGAGAAGTCCTATAGTTATTTTTATTTTGTATACATCTCATATTCTTTACTTTTAGGATCGAAATTGGGCCAAAGGGCTAACGACCGAAGTTTTTGTGCCCAGAATATAGAATTTATAACATTCATACAAAAATCATTCATTTTGCATTCTGCAAGAAAATAATGAATATAAAATGAATTTAGAAATACAAATTATGGAATCTGGATGCAGATCTTGACAAATCCAACAATTTTACCTATGTTACAGTATGGAATATGAGCGAAGCAATCTATTTTTTGAATATTGTGGTAAATACTAATTATATATATATATTATAAATATGTTTCTTTTTTAAGAAAAGTAAGGAAAACAAACCATAAACTAATTTTTCTTCTGAAATGGTTATGATTTTCACCAATTTTCAGCAATTCACATATCATCCGCATGATGCGTTTTCCAACTGTATTAATCTACCTTATGTGATGTACTCTACGGAATTGTAATAAAAATGACTATCGTACATTTGGAATGTTCGAGCAAAAATAAAACTAGTTTAATCGTGCAAATTGGTGAATGAATTGGAAGCTAGGAAAGGAGCGTGGATAGTGGGAGCAGGAATAGTGTAAAAAAAAAGGAGAGGGAAATGCGGAAATAAAACGAGGAATATGGTCGGAATGTAATCCATCAGCTATTGCATGTGGAATGGAAATGCTTCAATATTGACAAATGATTCGGAATTAAATGGAAGGCTTTCTGCTGGCGCTCAAACCCCGCCGCCTCCGCCGCCCCCCCGCATAGCAGTACGTTATGTACACTTTTTTGTTCTTTTCGCTTGCATCATGTTGTTGCTGCTGCTGCCTCCAACATTTTTCACCCCTCACCACCCCACGTGTACACAAGCTTTCGGGGCAAACTCTCTCTCTCTCCTTCTCTCTCTCATCATCAAATATTCAAGCAATTACGTCCGAATTTAAGTCCCGGGCTACGCGGCGAAAAAAGGGCGCTCGCCCCGTGCAAACACACGAAAAAATGTTGTACTTTTTTTTTTGTTGTTGTATTACTTCCCAACGTTGATTTTTCGAAAGGCCCTCGCGTGTGCATTCGTCCGGTGCGCACACCTCAATACCTGCACAAGTTTGCGTTTCTCCAACAGCGCCTTTGATCAATTCACTTTGCGCGTTTTCCGGGGGGCGCGTCCCCCCAATTCGCCCAGGTGGGCCGCACTCCATTTCCTCCTTTCCACCTCGCGTTTCCATGCAGTCTCTCTTTTTTTTCCCGCTTTCTTTGCGTATTTGTAATCTCTCTCCTTTCGCCCGTTCTCTTCCTCTCCACCCCCAACCCCCATTATTATTTGCACCCAATGAATATTTCATTTCCCATCGTCTGAATCAAATAATAAGTTAGTTCAAGACTTCTACATTAAGTTTCGGCGCCTTTCGCCGCCTCCAGTCTACTCTTCAAAAAGTCGCATTTAACATCGTTTTAATTAATTTACATCTTTAAGTTTGATAATTACGAATTTCTTAGAAATTTCATTTGATTACGATTACTTTCGTGCATTTCTATAATACATCCATATCTCGCTTTACGACCTAGAAACGTTCCACGAAACTTGGCCGCAAAGCGAAAAGCCGTATAACGAATCAATTATTACGCAACATAGGCAACATGTAGATATGCCGTTATAACGAAACATTTTAGGCCGTTAATCGAAAACTTGCCTTAATTGAAGAGGGCCGTTATAGCAAAATGCCGTATAAAGAGCGGTCGTATAGAAAGGTATGGGTGTATATTGAATTTGGAGTGATAATCAAAAACACCGATTCCGTGAATTACACCAAAAACGTGTATATTGAAATTGTATCTTTTTGAATGTAAAACCATGTAAATCGGAAAGAAAATTTTCCAGTTTATTTAATTAAGCTAATAACATCATCAAATAGTTAACTTTAAGAGAAATGTCTTTCATCATTCAATAATCTTATAAGTGTTACTTTTGTTTCGTCTGCTAAGAGCTGTCAAAGAAGTTATCTTTAACGAGAAATTATCCATTTACAAAGTCTTCATAATTTCTTAAAGATTCGACAAGAAATTAGTCTTTCATTGAATGTGTTTGCTACGAGTGTTAAAAGTGCCCATTTCCAAGTTTCATTTAATTGCGGGATTATTACTTAACTTAATTAAATGTTGTGTCTGATATATTTTGGAGAGTATCGAATTGAAAGTTAATAAGTAAAATGAAGGATAAGTTGATTTTATTGGATACAATTCTATTTTATGAATTTTCAGTTTTCAGTTTATGACGTTAAACTGAAAGTCAATGGTGAATGAAGTCAGTCAAGATCGTAGCTTTCTTCGCGATATTGGAGCAGCGTTACCATGGAGAGTCTTGTGTTGCTGGGAGGCGGGAGATGTCAAATTTCACGTCACGCGTGTCCGATACACATATTTCTTGCGCGAATTATGCAAACGCCTATAAAGCAAGTCAGAAAAGAGGGGTGAGTGAACGAGGAGAAGGTAATTTTATGTAACAAGTTTCGGTTATAACGGAAGCATGTAATTTGGTAAAGTTGCCTCGTACAAAAGTAAACTTAACAATTAACAAACTTTCCTGTGTATATGTAAACCCCCGCACGTAACGCGCCGACGTTGACGTCGCCGTCGCCCTCGTCTAAGTCTAAGTCTCAGCCCCAGTCTCCCTTTTCGTCCACCATTTAAAGTTTCCCATTTTAAGTTCCCGAATTTCAGAAAATTAATTTCCGAAACAAAACCGCCTCTTCCTAAAACCCGTCCCTTATTAAAATATATTACGTCGTCTCGTTCATCCCGTTTCTCATCTCCACAATTTATTTTATCTTCTCATATATATATTTTTTTGTTTGTTTTCTATTCGCAGCAAATCCAAGTTCGTGAGAAGTTTGCTGCACGACGAAAGAGGTTTTGGGAAAGGTCACTTGTCGACTCTTTCTTTCTCTTATTTTTTTTTCATCATCCCCGGATCATTGATTTACGCTCTTTTTCCCCCTAGTTGCATAAAAGTTGTTTGGAGAGAAGTTGCGTTTCGGGTCGCGGGGTCACGCAGCAGCCATCGTCTGGAGCAGAGAAACTCGTTCCTCCCGATCTTCCATCCCCGATCGACTGGGAACGAAAACCAGTCTCCTTTCAAGAATTAACTGGTTTCCATACACACAGCTTCTTCATCACAACATTAACTAAATCGATTAAACTCGCTTAATCACAAGAGACACAACTTTTTGTGAGAACAAAAGTATAGTTTGTTTTTCTCTCATTCGTAACCAATTCTTCCTATTTTTTCTTTCTTTCTTTTACGCTTCTGTTCCGATTCGGGGATGGAGAAACGTTTTTCAGTGCCTGAACTCGGTAGCCTGTAAAAACAAATCGCACGGGGGATCGGCCCATTCGAGCGTATGCTCAGAGCCGTACACTTGGAAAATATAAATCAATATTTGGTTTGTGTTCTCCTGCCAAAACAAACCCCATGAATTATTGGAGGAACGATAAAAATATATATATACACACCATATCCATACAGAAACTAAAAAGGAGTAAAGAAAAATATGGGTTTTAAAGATCTTTCAAATAATATATAATACAATGGATGCGATTTGAAATGAGGTAAAAGGTTTCTTAAGCAAAGAAAATAAAAAGAAATATGTAAGGTATGAGTTACTAACTCGAAGCTAAATTTTCACATATTAATAAGTATTTACTGTAAAGCCATTAAAAGTAATTTAGTGTTAAACTATAAGGAACGTTCTCTTATCTAATTATTAGCAGACTCACCTTTTTAGTAATATATCGAAAAGTGTGCTGGATAAACACATTTTTGGGCAACCAACATATAGTTGTATATTCACACTTAAATTCGAAAGTACTGGACAACCTCGAAGAAAGTAATCTCTTCACATTTTTGCTTATATCTCGAAAACTATTCACGACAAATTAGCAATTAAGCATGCTAATTAAAGCTAAATAATCAGGCTTTCAAACGCATCTATTGGTGTAATTGTATCGTTTCTCGTTTGGCTGTAATTCACTGTCAAATTTGTAGAAACGTTTTTTAAGCCTCGAAAAAAGTAGTCTCTTCACATTTTTGCTTATATCTCGAAAACTATTCAGGACAAATTAGTAATTAAGCATGCTAATTAAAGCTAAATAATCAGGCTTTGGAACGCATCTATTGTTGTAATTGTATCGTTTGTCGTTTGGCTACAATTCACTGTCAAAGTTGAAGAAATGTTTTTTTAAGCATCGAAAAAAGCAGTGTCTTCACATTTTTGCTTATATCTCTAAAACTATTCACGACAAATTAGCAATTAAGCATGCTAATTAAAGCTAAATAATCAGGCTTTGCAACGCATCCATTGGTGTAATGGTATCGTTTATAGTTTGGCTGTAATTCACTGTCAAAGTTGAAGAAACGTTTTTTTAAGCCTCGAAAAAAGCAGTCTCTTCACATTTTTGCTTATATCTCGAAAACTATTCACGACAAATTAGCAATTAAGCATGCTAATTAAAGCTAAATAATCAGGCTTTGAAACGCACCTATTGGTGTAATTGTATCGTTTGTCGTTTGGCTGTAATTCATAGTCAAAATTTAAGAAACGTTTTTTTAAGACTCGATAAAAGCAGTCTCTTTACATTTTTGCTTATATCTCGAAAACTATTCACGACAAATTAGCAATTAAGCATGCTAATTAAAGCTAAATAATCAGGCTTTCAAACGCATCTATTGGTGTAATTGTATCGTTTCTCGTTTGGCTGTAATTCACTGTCAAAGTTGAAGAAATGTTTTTTAAGCTTGGAAAAAAGCAATCTCTTCACATTTTTAAAAAAATATCTCGAATAGTATGCACGAGAAATTGTTGTATGAGTAAGTAAATTAAACATGAATATTCACTCTATGAGACGTATGTACTGGTATAATTGTATCGTTTGTGATTCGGATGTAATAGACTGCAAAACTTGAGTATTAATTCATAGTCAAGGAAATAAATATTAATTGAACAAATATATTTACTTAATAATTGCTTAAGATATATAACACAATAGAAATGTAATTAAAATATGCATTAGTAGACTGAAAACAATCTTTGCGATATTGACTGCAGGATGAGGAAAAAATGCAAGAACATTGTTGACGATTTCTTAGTGTAGAAGTTTCAACGTCGTCAACCCTTTCCGTATTGATTAGTGCGAGATTGTCAGCTTGGATGTATTATGTACATGTACAGGACGGAGTAAGAGATATTGAGGTGGATGAAGAGAACGTGTGGGAGAGAGAGAGAGACGAAGAGAGAGAAATCGTGCGGATGCGAAAGGCATTGTCTGGAGCTCTCTCCCACACACACATACACATATATATGTATATATAAATAATTCTGTGACAGGCTAACTAAGTGCGTGTCTGTCAAAAGCAGAGCCAGTGCTCAGTGCCTAGCTATCATTGGAGTTCCGGACCATTACACACTCACACCATTGTCTCTCTCCTGATGGACATATCCATGTCTCCGACGTGCCGTGATAACAACTCCATAATATATCTGTTACAGACGGGAACCGAACGGTTAATCGAATCACGAATTCATACGCACACACGATTAATGGACCCACCATGGTTCATCATTAAACGGTGGATTCTGCTGCCTGCACACGCCCACATCGCAAACGTGACACAAGTCCAAAGAGAAAGATTTTAACACTCACAGAAAGACCTTACAAAGATGGTGGGGACCCATATTGATAAAACAGATCTTGTGGTCTATGTTACAAATAATCATATATAATTTTATTACAATTTATCTATTCTCTGTTTTTCATTGGTTCTGTTCATGTAAGTTCTGTTTCATCAGGGAAACGAAAAAGATATAACACTGTTGGTGACTTATCAGATTTAGAATTCTTGTATGAATTTATACAAATATTGTTCTATAAATATTCCAATCTATTATTGTAGATATTTGTAATTCATATTAACTATATACATTAGCCTAAGGGCAGATCTTTTGGGGGATTAATAAAAATGGATAGGGTAAATCTGATCAACCCGAAAGGTGCATAAACATTCCCATGTAGGTACTTCCCCTTTTGTACATGGTATTAATATATATTTTTTGCGCGTCGCGTGGAAATGTGTTCGGGGGTGGGATTAAAGCGACTTCGATCCCCGCGGCGTCCACCTGAAAACCCTAAGCAAACAATAACCGTAATTTGTACGCAACGAAAACAAACAGGGAACAAGAAACGGGGTCGCTGTTTGATGGTTGATGGTGGTTGTGGAGCACCTTTACCGAAACTGGATCCTAAACAAGCATCAGATTATAATAATGCGGACCGTAGAAGAAAGACGACATGGATCTCATTGTTGCGTTTAATTTTTCCGGAAGGCTAATGTCTGCATTTCATTTTGCTATTCCCTCATTCGCTCCATCTTTGCTTTCATATGCTCCGTCTATCTTTTCGTTCGTGGTTCTTGACAGATGCGAACTAACGAAGCATTGAACTGTCGCTGATATCCACAATTAAATATAATCCGGGATTGAAGCCCTCACGGAAACTGAAACACGTAATGACGCGTGGAGGAGAGTTAATCCAGGCTGCGCCGCCCCCAACGTCCCCCTCCTCGGGAGGCGGTGGCGGCGGCAGCAGCGTTGGATCCACGACCTGGGTCGTATCCCGAAAACCCTGGAGCGGCGGTCTAGATCGTGTTAGTGCGATTATCACGCGTGATTCTCTCGCATGACGTTGTCTAGGGGGGCGGCTGTTAGACGCGTGTCGGGACTACTGTCTGTTGGACCAACAGTAACCAATACACCATTAACTCGGGCCTGGGGCGTCTCATTTTTGAGCTTCCCTGTATCCAATTTATGAGCGTCGAGTGGATTTAATAAGGGAAGGTTTCGCAGATTATTGTCACGCGACACGCCACGTGGACACTTTCCATACGCTACGTACGCACGCACACTCGATACATTTTATTCCTCTCCTCTTTTTTTTTCACTTTCCCACATCCCGAATTCATTACACTCCCAGCAAACTCTCACTCCGCTTCGCATCATCATCATTATTATTATTATTGTGCAATCCACCCCTTCGATCCCATAAAAAAAATATAGAAACGTGCAGCGATACATGCAGCTTACTAGATTTTTTACGATGTTTCAACTTCGGCGCTGAGCACTTGATATATTGTTTTGGCAGCTGTCAGCATTCCACTACCAATTTTTTTGTTTCGTCAGCCAACTCAATTATTTACAAATCCTTTCACCCAACCTAAATCATCACTTACTTTAAACAAATTGCATTACAGTAAAAAATCAAACTTCTAGAAACGCAACATTCCCCGTCAATTACGTGAAGCAATCAGTTCCAAATCTAAGCTTAAACATGTTTGCATATTTATACATAGTTTAACCATTATTTGTGTTTAAAAACTTTAGATAGACCAAAAAAAACTAACGACGAAAGGAAATTAATTGAAGAAAACCCAATCAGCACAATAAATAAAGCTGAATCAATCAACTACACTTGAAGTTTTTCAAAGTTTAAAATATCGAATAAAAGATATCTAAGATTCAGAATAGCATAAAAGTTTACTTTTCATAGAAAACAAATTATAATAGGATGAAATTTAATTATTAGTTTTTTCGACATTTAAGACAATTTCATAAACAATTGTATTATTAAATCGCGTGTTCTGTTTCTACTAAAAATGTTTCTACTGAAAATTTATTTTGACAGGTGTCACTGAAAATTTAATCCTAAGGAGATTGAGAACAAGAAAAGGAATGGACAATGATATCATTGAAAATTCAAACATTTTAACTCTTTATTGAAAATAATTAATAAATGTCTATTAGAAATATTTAAAAAAAAATATAAAAATCCATCAAAAATTTTCGTTTTTACCTGTCAAATAATACAGTGGTATTACTTTTCATAGAAAACAAATTATAATAGGATGCAATTTAACTCATTTAATTATTAATATTTTCGACATTTAAGACAATTTCATAAACAATTGTATTATCAAATCGCGTGTTCTGTTTTCTCCCTGTACTGTTCTCTCGTTGTTCCGTTCTAGCGTATTCATAGTTCTACATAGAAGAATGCATGAATTCTTGTACGTAGATGGTCATGACGAATCAACTCGGTGTGATAAATTGCAAGTACGAAACGGCTTCAACTCCTTCTCAGTCCGTTTTCGGACAGATGTCGACATTTATTCGGTATTTGTTTGCGGACGGCCGTAATTTCGGTTTTATTGTGGCGCGTTTTGCGTTTATTTCGTTCGCTGCGGTCGGGAATGGCGGTAATTATGATGTGGAAGGCATCTGGTTGGATGCGGCATAATGAGGATTGTAACAATTACGGTGCCGTTTTCGCACGCGATGCACGATTCGCGACGTGCGGACGTGAGAGGAAACGAGAGCCTCAGACTGAAAACGAGAAAGAAAGAAGAAAAGTGGAAAAAAAAGACGACAATAAAGTGTAAAGATGAAATGGAACGGGCGCAACAATGATAGTAATTATAATATCATATCGAATGAAAGGGGGGCTGCGAAGAGCGAGAGTGAGAGAAATAGATAGATGCAGATGGGATAGAAAGAGAGAAGGTCCTGTTTTTTTTGGTCCTGTATTTATTTTCGAGAGAGCGAATTGCATAACGAAATTGGGAATGTGGGAAAAGCGGGTGTAAATTTGCACCGAACTGAAGTGCACATACACACACACTCATACACGCCTTTTCATTGCATTATTATTATTATTTGGGGGATTTCGGTTGTTTGTTTTTTTTTCGCTTTCCACGCCATGCATCATTTATTAGCTTCAATTTGCTAATGCCCTTTAATCCATCAAAGTAAACTTCACGTTAAATACTACAAATTTATAAAGAGTTCTTATTAATTAGAATCGCTTTGTAATTTATAAATTGAATGTTTATCTCTTACAGAAACGAGTTTAAAATATTGATTAGTTGAATACTAATAATGAAAATTGCATAAGTAGTTCGTATGTTAGTAATTACCTAATCTTATTATATGAATATCTTAGAAATACATTTAAAAAGGAATTTATTAGAGAATGTATTATGATTTTGATAGATTTCAGTGAAAGTAAAAATTCTAAAAAGAAAATCTTCTAATTTAAACACATTTCGTTATTAGTTAAAATACATGAGAATTTTAATAACAGCAATTAAATGCATTGTTTTATCTAAAAATGTTTCTACTGAAAATATATTTTGACAGGTGTCACTGAAAATTTATTTTGATAGGTGTCACAGAAAATGTAATCCTAAGGAGTTTGAGAACAAGAAAAGGAATGGAAAATTATATCATTGAAAATTCAAACATTTTAACTCTTTATGAAAATAATTAATATATATATATTAATATAAAAATCTATCAAAAAATTTCCTTTTTGTCTGTCAAATAATAATACCTCGACATACGAGTTTAATTCGTTCCGTAACCTTGGTCGTATCTCAAAGCAATGTTTTGTAAATGTACAAAAACGCGAACCCAACTTATCAAAACTGTTTCAAAAACGAGAGAAACAAGCATGGGTGTAGTGTGCGATTCCTCGTTTCTCAAATCTTGCTCTCATCTCAAAACAAAATATCGCTCGTATCTCAAAACACTCGTATATCAAGGCACTCGTATATCGAGGTACTACTGTAATAGGAACGTTACGATTTTGACATTTTCCTCTAAAATTGATTCTAAATTGAATCGTACTATGTTCGAATATATAAGTAGGAAAGTCGTTAAATTTTAATGTATATTACGAGAAATAAATCATAATATATACAATTGATAATACCAGAAGTTTGTTCATAGAAAGTATTGCCAATTTCAATAATAAGAAGGTAGGAGTTCGAACTGATTATGAAATGTGCATATGCAGGTAGTCTATATGAAAATCCTTGAAAGTACCTCAGAAATTATCGTGTTTTTGTTTTAATATTTTGCAGTATTATAATTTTGACATTGGTCAATTGTTTGTATAAATGGAAAGTATTGCATTTAGGTATTGAATATAAGAAAATGCTTGAGATTACATCATAAGTTAAGGGCTTTTGGTCGCAGTCTTTTCGCCAGTTAAAACATGTTTTTGTAGCATTTGACAATTGTTATTGAAAACAGTACAAATTTGAATCAAAACAAGATCACTTGCACTTGATTCAAGTGCAAGGGTCGAACTCATTCATTATGTAGGTTTGCGCAAATTAGGTGATGTACATGGATTGGAAGAACGCCTACATTCGTTATCCTTCTGGGGATTCGGAATGGTTGAAAAGTTGTCGCAATCAATCTTCTTCGCTCGTTATACGGGACGGGTGTGTTGGCGTGTCTGTGCTAGCTAGCTGCAGAGTTGTCTTAATGTGTGCATCGCACATAAGCCTAACAAGGCCTGACAATTATTCCGGGTAATTAAGCCTTGCGGAACTTTTCCCGGAGTCGCTTTCAGCTCCCGGTAATTAAGAGAGTTAGTTCGGGTGGGCACGTCCCAAAAACCAAACCCCCCCATCCACCACCACCACCACCCTTGCACCCCCCTCCTCTCTCTCTCTCCAGAAGAAGGCCAAGATTTCTTCGACCCGGGAATCTGGAGACCCACATTTCTCTCTCCCACTCTCTGATTCTTCCACTTCTTCATTTTCTTCCCTTCATCCGATCCGCCATTGTCTTTGCGATTGACACGCGCTGCACTTTACGCTCCTGCGATAAATCTCCACCTCATTAAATCCGATTTTCCACACCCGCAATTTCTCACACATACGCTCACGCACGCCCTTAATTAAATTCCTTCCGGCGCGAGGAGAAAGCTTAATTACGACTTTTTTTTCCTCGTTACTTCATTAAACTTCACCCTATTTACTAGTTTGCTTTACTTATTACAATCTTTTATATTTCACGAATCTTTTCATCCACTTAATTATACGACGTATAGATTCGTAAATAAATTATTAATTTAAAAAGAATTGGCTTTATCTGAGAATTTCTCACAGTTATTTCGTTACATTTCATAATCAAGCCTTACAAATGTCGAAAAATGTAAAAGCAAAATTGTAAATTGATGAGCAGAAAACCTCATATTTTTTTTCATCATTTAACTATACCATATTTACTAGATTGATTTACTTCTATATTTCATCATCTTTCTTTATTTACAAAAGATACAAGTTAGAATGACTTTAACTGAAATATTAATCATTTTTCACGTGTCAAAATCATGTTTTGCAATAAAGTAACATTTAATATTAATTGTTAGAATTTAGTACCTAGTTTCTAGTTTTAAATATCTCGATAATTTTGAAAACTACCAAAACTGTCACTCACACCACTACCAAAATAAGACGCTAAATTGATGAAAATGATAATTTCGATTGAATGAAAATAATCCAAGTTTTAACAAATAGTCACCACAAAATTATATGTTATTTGAGACTAAAGTTGTCGTGAGACTACTAGTGATCATTCATATTTTAAGCAAGCTTAAGTGAGACTACATATTTCAAAGTTCAATTTCTCAATACTTCGGAAAACTATCACTTACGCAATTATCAAAATAAAGGGTTAAATTGATGAAAATGAGGTGTGAATTTGAAAATATGCCAGGACACGCACAGGTGAACTACTACAGTCGAACGAAGTCAAACATTAACAAGCGTTTCAAATATGCTGCAGCCTGTATGGAACTAGTTTTAAATGCTACAGACAACAATGTGCATGCACCATAAGATCACTCCTGAATGCCATTGTTGTTGACATGCAAAACGCGTTGGCACACACAGAGCCAAAACAAAGACCACCCCCGACGACCGGCTCAATAATTACTTAGGCCGATTCGCATTTTTTTTTAATTTCATAGCCTCCGGCCTTAATTAAAACAAATTAAATCAAACAAAAAAACAAAACATATCAACAACGCAACAAAAGGCAGCAGCAGCAGCAACAGCAACTCGATCGGATCGGAAAATGTGTTTTTCATGAGGTTACGCTCATATATTTTTACATTTTGCGCGTGTTTGCTCTCCTTGATGGGGGGCGGCGGAGGCGCCCCTTGCGGGGGGGCGGTGATGCTGGAGTTTGTTTTCCGCTTTGTTGGAATATGATGAAGGGAGCGTGTGTGGGTTTCATGTAGCGGAATGAGATCTATGATAAATTTATAACGTCGACGGGGTGGACTGCGGTCACTGTTTTACAAAACGCGCGCGCGCGCGCGTAGACCGTGCGGGGGAGGCGTCCAACCAACCCCCCAACTGCCACCTACACCAACCACCCCAGCCCCCCGCGCGCAAAAAAATACATCATTCATCCTCTCTTTGCCAGCCAAAAAAAATAAAAGAAAAAACAACGAACGAACACCAAACTGTGAACGTTTTTAATTAATAATTTTGTTGTTATTAATCAGCGGTTTAGGTGCACCTCATTATTCCCCCATAATTCACGGGCGCAAGTGATTTATAGGCGTATCTGCGAGCGTCGATTTTGCAAAAATAAACGAGATTTTTCACCGCTCCGCACTCCGGTTTATTAATCCCCGAATTATGGATCACTTGTTATTATAACCCGTTGATTCATGTCCTTTCACCTATTTGCATCACAGTTTCGGATTCCGGAACGTAATCCTTTCCATCAGTTTTCTGTGCGATAAACCTCACGAATATACACATAAGTTTGTTTCTATACATTTACAGTTTACTACTTTCAACTTTCAAAGTCTTTCAGTATATTAATTACATAATTGTCACTTCATGCACAATTTAACTATATAAAATTGATTTGATTGAATTTAATTAAGTGAAACTATTTCTTAAAATTTTGAAGATCATTACGTTAATAACTCATTCTATTCTTTGCTATTTGATCTGGAATATCCACATTTAATAAATATGTTTGAAAAATAATTAGTTTTTGACTTATAAATAGTTGCAATGCAATTATGAAAGTAAAGTGAAACATTGTTGGTTTCAACAGTAGATAAAAATGATGGTATTCCCTGAAGGATAAAATTTGAGGCAACAAGTTGACCCAGGAGACAATAAAATTTGATTGTCGTGAACGAAATCGGCGACGTTGTCAAAACAAGTTTTTTGGCCCTTGCAATGATCGTGATGATGATGATGGTGATGCAGGATGACGCTGATTTCTCCCCAAGGGCTGCGAGGGTGATTCCTGCAGTACGTGTGCTCGTAAGGGCGGTCACCCCGGCAACCCAACTGCGGGACCACTAGGGCACTCACGCACGATTATAGCTATTAAAGTGGGATTTTACAGCGGCCGTGTTGAATTACTATACTTACATTGCTTTCGACTACTCTGCCTTCGACGATTTTCGAACCCCAACCGAAAGAGAGGCTTTAAAACCCCAACCCCACTTTAACGTACACACACGTAGGTGCTGCAAAATCTTTAGGGCCTCTCGAGAAAATCAATTCGAGAAGCACGAAATGGAACATTGCGAAACAATCCGAAAATAAAACTTGCGCGATATGCAAATCGGCGTATATCTATGTTAATTGCAACGCTTTCCACTTTCTCGAAGCGAAATACTTGCAGAAACGATGCATTCGTTTAAGATACTGGTCTTGTTAATATGTTTACTTAACGTATCGGCGGAATGCAAGAAGATTTTGGCAATCTGCGCGTTCCCTGTTCACAGCCATTACATTTTCATGGAGAGAATTTTGGATAAATTATCGGAAAGAGGACACGAAATCACGGTGATCTCTCCTTACAAAGTCTCCAATACTAATTTCACCGAAATTAATTTGAGCGGACTCTCCGAACACTTCGAAGGTACTTAACTACACCTTACAGAATCTTAAAATATATTTATATTTGTTTTAGGAAAAATCAAAGGATTGATCAATTATGGAAAACTCTCGCTGAATTCCAATATATTGAACGCATACAATATAGCTTACTGGTTCACGGAATACAGCTTCAAATCACCCGAAATTTCCAAATTTCTAAAGCAAACCCAACACTTTGATGCTATTATTTTGGATCAATTTTTACACGATTCCTTCTTGGGATTCGCTCATCACTTCAAATCTCCGGTTATTTACTTTTGCAGCTTTGGTACTAACGTCTGGAGCAATCACTATGTGAACAACCCTTCACCTCTATCGTATATCCCTCACAAATTCGCCAAATACAACGGAAACATGACTTTCTTTCAAAGACTACAAAACTTAATCACTTACATTTTCGAGGAATTGTACAGGAGATTCGTAGCATTTCCCAAACTTAATAATTTGATGAAAACTTTATTTCCTAACGCTCCAAATCTCGACGAACTAATGTACCAAGACCCTTTATTACTGCTGAACACGCATTACAGCATACAAGAAGTTGTACCTCTGATGCCCAACATGATCGAGGTGGCTGGTGCTCATCTGAGAGAAAAACCGTTACCAGAAGACTTGAAACAGTTTCTAGATGAATCTACGAATGGAGTGATTTTAATTTCCTTCGGCTCCATCTTACGATCCAGCACCATACCGAAATCTGATGTCTTTCTAAAAGTTTTTAGTAGATTAAAACAAAACGTCCTTTGGAAATGGGAAGATGACCAACCACCAAAATCAACAAAGAACGTAAAATTCTCAAAATGGTTACCGCAGTTCGATGTTTTAGGTAAACCATTAACATTGACTTTATCTTTCATAATTACATTCAATTTTAGGCCACAAAAACGTCAAAGCTTTCATTTCACATGGAGGTTTATTAAGTTCAATGGAAGCTGTACATCGAGGAGTTCCCATTGTAGGAATTCCCATTTTCGGGGATCAAAATATCAACGTTAAGTTTCTGCAAAGCAAAGGCATGGCAATCTACGTAAATTATTACGATTTGGATGAAATCATTTTGGAAGAAGCTTTATTGCAGGTGTTGAATGATGATCGGTAAGTGTTATTACTTCAGTTATTGATCATTTATTACGTTGCTTACTTTAGGTTTAAAGGTAATGCCATGAGGAGATCCGAGCTGTTTCGTGAAAGAGATATGAAACCTCTGGATAAGGCTGTTTATTGGGTGGAGCATGTTTTGAAGTACGGAAACTTGAGCGAAATGAGGAGTCCTTCGATGGATTTGCGTTGGTATCAGAGGGAAATGGTAGATGTTGCTGCTTTTATCTTGATTTTGGTATTTGCCGTTGCGTTTATACTTATGAAGATTTGTAAAAAGAATAAGATAAAAGTGGATTAAGTGAATGTAAAATATAAATGTTAACTTAAGATTTCATATTTGTGAACTTCTTATTATAAAAAATGTAATGATATCTCAAGATTAGGTTTATAATTGTAATAATATACTTTATTAGAAGTAAAATCCAGATTAATCACTTGCAGAGTTGTTATACAGAAAGAATCTATGTGCAATCACAGTGGCCTTGTAAACAATTTTCTTAAGAATTGTCAAAAACTGAATGGGGACATTCATCCGCAACTTGTTAATGATTATAAAGATGATTTTTTTCTTTTAAATATCTAATATTTTAGATGATTTAAATGTTTTTTTTTTGAGACGAACGAATTTTTTGACGCTGTTGTTTGACATTGTTGCGTGTCGCAGCAGTAGGCGTAAATAATCGTTCTGGGGGCTCCGGGAGTTATTAGTGCTTTTGGGCATATTGTGTGTGCGTATGGTAGAAGAGATGAGGGACGAGGCGCGAGGTAATCCTGCCGATCCTGCGGTATCCTGAGGGACTCCAAAACCTATATTAAGTTCGGCTCTGAGCCGCTTATGGGGCCCGGGCCATAATCGGATCCGCGGGGAGGGTGAGCCTGCACGGCCGCCCCCGCATCCCCCGCTGATCCTCCACTAATCAACACACGCTTACTCAAACACAACATATGTGCGTTCGTCCTCGTACATGTGCGTTAATATACCCCCTTAAGCCCCCGTAGTCACCACCATCATCAGACAGATGAGATTTTTATAGCCGGACATATACGGACGGATACGCAGGATATCGTATCAATCAAAACCATTTACACGGAGGCCGACAGTAATGATCCCCTTGCTAATTATTTATTGATACATTGATAAATCGCATCTATTTCCCATTAGAGTTGGGACGCACGACGAACGATTCTTCGGCACGGAGCAGACGGCGGAGACACTAAATGATGCATTTCGTGGGATTAACGACAGCTGCACGCGTTTACGGTATCCACGATCACAGAGACCGAACTTCCCTAACTTTTTCCGGAACGATAACATCGAAACTTTACCTCCGAGATTGTCAAACGCGATTCGTTGATATCATCAAAAGCTAACATTTGTTTGAATCTCTTCTGAAATAATGACATTCACTTCATTAATACTAATCACTAAATCATTACATTATGATACATTATCTTAAGATTAAAGAAAATACTAGGATTTTCTCACAAATGTGAGAAATAGTAAATAACAATCTATTGTATTTTCTCATTACAATTGCAAAAATTGCAATTAATTTTCATAATATCTTAAGAAATAATCAAAATATCAACTGAAGTCAATAAACCTCACATTGACAATAAAGTCAAATTTATGTTAAGTTAGTTAGATTAGTCAAAATACACCAATTGAAGTTATAGGCAAGTATCCACATTAATATTGTTTTACTGTAATAAGTCTTCCGTATTAATTATGTAATTAAAATCAAATGTGGAGGATTCAATATGTAAATATCCCTAAAGTTGTATCTACTATAGATTTTCAGTAATTAGCCTAGATTTTTTTTATTATTTAAGAAACCAATGTCTCCTCATTTTGGTGTATTACTCAAAAACCGCTAAAAGCAAAAAGAAATGTACATACTCAAATTCAAATTAAAGAATCAGTCTTCAATATGCAAGTATCGGTATATACTTTTGTTTGTATAACGTCTGTTTTTATTTACAATCTATTTTATAACAAAACATTCAGTAAATGGTTTAACGGTTGACAAATGACAAATAAATATTGGACAGCGCCCACTGGCGGTTTTCCCTTAATTGCTAATTAGATGTTAAATCTCATTGGAAGATCCAGTAAATCACATAGCTTCAGTCGGTTAGTTGTTAAGCTATTATCAAGAATATTGAAAGCTAAGTCATTTGGACGTTTTTCTATCCTATTTTGGTATCTTCTACTAGATTTCATAATGGCTTCCTTCACTGTTTCCAGTTGAAGATCCTGTTTGTAATGTACCATGTAGCTTTTATGGTTCTACTTATGCTTTTCGACTGGAATCTTTGTATAATAACAATATTAGATTTGTTAGTGCTTCCCCACAGCTGTATTCCATAGGTCCAGACTGGTTTTAAAATTACCTTATAAATCAGTAGTTTATTTTCTTTTGATCATTGTGTGTCTTCTCGTAGTATAGCTTCCTGAACTTAATTTCAAGTTGTTCTCTTTTTGCTTGGATGTGATCTTTCCAGGTCAATCTTCTATCTAGATGCATACCCAGATATTTAACTTTATTAGCTGTCGGTATAATTTTTCCATTGATAGTCACTGGTGGGCAGTAGTCTTTTCTCATGGTGAAGGTAACATGCACTGATTTTGATTCATTGACCTTCATTCTCCATTTTTGTAGCCATTCCTGTACTAAATTCAGGGCTTCTTGCAGATCATACGTTATATTTGGATGTAAAACAGTTTTTCAGTAATCATCTCTTAAATTTAGAAAAAAAAATCAATACAAAATTTTCACGTTGTGTAATAAAATTTTGGAATATTCTACGTAAATTGTAATATCATTAATTGAAAACCTTAAATTTCTGAAAAAATCACTCAAACATGAACAAGTAAATGGAATTCATAAAATTAGTACATTATCAATGAAGCGCGATTCCTTTACTACATAACTTATGTTTAATCACCGAGAAATATCTGCATTTATTTGGGTTTTCACGAAAGTGACGTAAAAGTAGAAGTTCAAAGAGGCGAAAACGACTCGAAATATTTCTATTTCAACTCCAGGTAGTTTCTGCCTATAAGAATCAACTTATTTTGATCACTCGTCCATACAGTTTTCTGCATATTTTTTAAAAGTTTTCTACTCAGCAAAACAATCAATTTACTAAAATTGATGATTTTCAAACTATTTACAAGCAATATGAATACATAAAATTAACTGAGAAAAAAGAGCTAATTATGTCAAATATCTGAAGAAATCTCCATTGAAACGAAAAGGTGAAAATGTCAAAGTAAGTTTAAGCTCCGCATTGTTGGACATCGGGTGAGAAAAATAAACACCAGCAATCTTGATCCGTGCATTTGTCAAAACAGTGCCATCCTTTGTGCCTTGGTACTGTCACAGGAGGAACAAAAAAAGAAATCAAAGGGAAACCATTACAAAAAAAAGAAGAGTATCAGATCGAAAGTGGACCGATAGAAATCAGTGGACAGCGATTTGTCACTCGTTAGTTTATTGAAACGTCAAAGGGATGTGGAATATCGACAGAGTTTCGTGTGCGTTTTCCGATTCGAAAGCGACGTGCGGCATCGTTCATATTACCACCGTCAATGAAGTCGTTCCACTGTTTATGAATAATTCCCCACCGTTTCGAAAGTTGACATCTAAATTGAGATAATAACGCTGCGATCCGCATGCATTATGTAATCCCCGCACGAAGAAAACGAAAGAGCGAGAGAAAAAGGATGCGCTATATATTAACACACTTTATTCCCTGCTTCAGGTAGGCAAACATTGGGTTCTCTCTCTCACTCTCTCCAAGGCTTTCCCATTATGGAAAGAAGCTAATGTAAAGTGGTAATGCATTCAAATTCTAAATAATCCTTAACAAGCGGACACAAAAGTGGACGGCATGCGGTGAATCCAACTAATAAATAAATGATAGTCGGAATCTCACCGGTGGTGGTCCTCCGCACTCCGCAACTCCGGAGGACAAATAATAAATCCACTGCCACGAGCGAATCGATTATTTTCGTCCTCCACCGTTTTAAAAAGTAGAAAAGGGAAAATAAATGCGAGGGAAAGAGAGAAATCCTTGGGAATTTTTCTTGTTTTATTTAACTGCCGCTCGTTAGGAGGAAAATTCCATTTGCGAGGCTTTTCCCCGTTTATTTGCGAGCACTTAACTCCAGATAGAATTTAAACTAACATTAAGATATTTTTAACAGCTGGTTATAAAGGCAAACTCCTGCGGCCTCCAACCTCCTCCTCCTCCTTCTACTCATCATTCCTCCACCTCCGCAGCATCGCACACGATGTTGGAAGGCGAAGGGAAAAAAGAAGGGAACGTGCACGAGGGGAGAACGGAAAAGGAATAAAATCATCCCGCAAGACGAAGCGAAATAATAAAATAAGATTGTTATGAAAATGGGTGTAATCTCTGCTGCCATTTGCACTTCTTTACCGTTTTATCTCAATCTCAGTCTGAATGTGTTTGTATCGTCCTCTATGTTTTGTTTGTTTGCATTTGTTTGTTTCTTAAGGAGAAGCGTGGTGAAGAAGAAATTTGCTCTATTTCCATTGATTTGGTTTATCAAAAATTTACAAAATTAAGTGAACTAAATGAATCTTCATCATCATAATTAGTGAATCATTATAACTAAGTCAAATTTACAATAAAATAATCTTTTACATTTACATTTTACAATTATTTTAACGTTTATTTCTATTGATTTGGTTTATCATTTTAACTCAAAAATTAACAAAATTAAATGAATTTTTGTGAATGTTCATCATCAGAATTAGTGAATCATTATAAATAAGTCAAATTTACAACAAAATAATCTTTTACATTTACATTTTACAATTATTTTAACTTTTATTTCTATTGATTTGGTTTATCATTTTAACTCAAAAATTAACAAAATTAAGTGAACTTATGTGAATCTTCATCATCAGAATTAGTGATTGATTATAACTAAGTCAAATTTAGAACAAAATAATCTTTTACACTTACATTTTACAATTATTTTAACTTTTATTTCTATCGATTTGGTTTATCATTTTCACTCAAAAATTAACAAAATTAAGTGAACTTTTGTGTATCTTCATCATCAGAATTAGTGAATCATTATAACTAAGTCCAATTTGCATCAAGATAATCTTTTACACTTACATTTTACAATTATTTTAACTTTTATTTCCATTGCTTTGGTTTATCAATTTAACACGAAAATTAACATAATTAAGAGAACTTATGCGAATCTTCATCATCAGAATTAGTGATTGATTATAACTAAGTCAAATTTAGAACAAAATAATCTTTTACACTTACATTTTTAAATTATTTTAACTTTTATTTCTATTGATTTGGTTTATTATTTTAACTTAAAAATTAACAAAATTAAGTGAACTTTTGTGAATCTTCATCATCATAATTAGTGTATCATTATAACTAAGTCAAATTTACAACAAAATAATCATTTACACTTACATTTTACAATTATTTTAACTTTTATTTCTATCGATTTGGTTTATCATTTTAACTCAAAAATTAACATAATTAAGAAAACTTTTATGAATCTTCATCTTCAGAATTAGTGAATCATTATAACTAAGTCAAATTTAGAACAAAATAATCTTTTACACTTACATTTTACAATTATTTTAACTTTTATTTCTATTGATTTGGTTTATCATTTTCACTCAAAAATTAACAAAATTAAGTAAATTTTTGTATATGTTCATCATCAGAATTAGTAAATTATTGTAACTAAGTCTAATTTACATCAAAATAATTTACATTTCAAAATTATTGTAACTTTTAACTTAAATTTTTAACTTAATTTAAAACAGTTATTATATAGCCTTTGCAGCAATATCATTTTCTTTTCTTAGTAATTCTTTATTACTATTGTATTGAGTTTTTGATGTTGTTGCAATAAATGTTATTACTGTTATTACAATAATTGTATTGAAAAACTCGTTTTTGAATGTCTTATTAATTAAAATTTATCTTAAATTCTTACTAAATCTATAATTTCATCTATTTTTATGTAAAAAAATAATCATGTAGAATGTTTTTCTAACTATTATTAATGTAATAAGGAATGTAAATGTTAGTTAGTTAATTTTAATTGATTTGATCAATGATTTAGAGATAATTTCAGAAGTTGTATTAAACAACATATTTAAAATTTATTAAATTGTAAATTGTTCAAACTTCATTAATTAACTCGTCGTCTTTTAATTTATGTTTTAATTAGTTATGAAACTTAACACATAAATATACATTTTTTAAAATAACCATTACTTATGAAACCTAACTATCTTCATAATACGGCCGCTCTTTATACGGCTATAACGGCAATCTTCAATTAAGGTACGTTTTCGATTTACGGCCTAAAATGTTTCGCTATTACGGCAAAAAAAAACTTTTTTCAAAGTCGATATATCTATATGTTGCCAATCTTGCGCAAGCAATTGATTCGTTATACGGCTTTTCGCTTTGCGGCCAAGTTTCGTGGAACGTATCTAGGCCGTAAAGCGAGGTATGGGTGTACAATCTATACATAATTGAAGAAGAAAACAATTATGTGTGCAACGAAATTAGCATACAGTTCTGTTGACAGCTGAAGTGATTGTGAATCGTTGCAACCGTCCGTGAAATAATTCAATAATAAGTTTGGGCTGTATTTCACCAACCGAAAGAGATTCGCTATCTTATTCATATCAGTGTGTGTTTTTCTTCGCCCTTATTATTCCATCCCTCTCTCTCTCTCACTCTTTCATACTCATTCTTGTCCCTTTTCGTAGTGCGTTTTTTTTTTTTTATCGGTATCACGAAAGAGGGTAAATTTCCTAGTTTAAATATAAATGGTTTAAACATAAGTTTAAAATTATCGGACATCTCTCGGTGGCTTGGCCCACGCCGAAACATATATCTCATGAATACATTACAGTGGGAGGAGGGAGCTGGAGGTCCTGTGCTTATCCTCTGATTTACAGCCCATAAGCATTGCGATACAGGGGCGATAATTGCATCGTCGCAGCCGCCGCCAGCTCCCTTCCGCAGCCGTGACACACTACATCTCTATCATCCTCTCTCTTTCTCTCCAACGCGCTTTTGCATATCGCCATCACAGCAACAGCCGCCCCCCACAACCGCAATATTCCATAGCAGTAGCCGAATAAGAATATGCCGCGTTATGCACTCGGCTAAACCGTTTCGGATTTAATGCGAACGTTATATTAATTACCATTATCTTGTCCATCCTCATTCTGTTTCCAAAATTTCAGTACATCATTTGAAAACAAGCTGTTAGAGTTGTAAAATAGTATTTTGTAATATTCATATAAACTTTCATAGCTCCAAGTTGTTAATTTCTGAAAAAAAAGGATATTTGTAAGGAAAATCAAATTTTTATGTAAAAATCTTGATTCATTTTGAAATAAAACATGAAGAAACAAAGACTTTTGGCAAGTTTGATGACATTCATATTAATGTTCATACAATTTCAAGTAAGTCCTACTTATTTTATTTGAACTTTTCTTGCAAAACAAAATGGATTCTAGTTGTATTCTTTACAAAGAAAATTGACTATGCTATAGTGAAAAAATCATGTTTTAATTTGGAAAATTTCGTGAAAAAAACAACTTAATACTTGAAAAATCAGAGAGTTTGAGCAAGGAAAATGATGTTCGTATTAATTTTCATATATTCAAACTGATTCCAACATCTTTTATTTGGCATTTTCTTGAAAATATAAATGGATTCTATTTGTGTTGTTTTTCAAGAAAAATGAACTATGTTATAAGTGTAAAATCTTGTTTTAATTTGGAAAATATCTTGAAAAACTTGTAAAGAATACATGAAAAATCAGAGAGTTTGAGCAAGGAAAATGACGTTCATATTCATTTTCATACAATCAAGTTAGTCCTACTTCTTTTATTTCATCTTTTCATAAAAAAATGGATTCTACTTGTATTGTTTATAAAGAAATTTAACTATATTGTAAGTGAAAATTTTTGTTTAAATTTGGAAAATTTTGTGAAAAAAAAACATGAAAAATCAGAAAGTTTGAGTAAGAAAAATGACGTTCATATTAATGTTCATATATCAAAATTATTCCAACTTCTTATATTTGGCATTTTCTTTAAATTAGAAATCGATTCTACTTGTTTTGTTTATAAAACAATGAACTATGTTATAAGTGTAAAATCTTGTTTTCATTTGGAAAATATCTTGAAAAACTTGTAAACAATACATGAAAAATCAGAGAGTTTGAGCAAGGAAAATGACGTTCATATTAATGTTCATGTGTGTTGTTTATAAAGAAAAATGAACTATGCTATAAGTGTAAAATCTCGTTTTAATCTTGAAAAATTGGGAAAATCAGGGAATTTGATGAAGAAATATGACATTCATATTAAATATCATACATCCAAATTATTTCTACTTTTTTGATTTGAACTTTTTTTGAAGCAATGTATTCCAATTGTGTTTTATTTTTAATGAAAATTCACTATAACATAATAGGAAAATGTAGTCCTTTTATTGTCTACTCTAAATTAAAAAAATTTGGCAACAAAAGATGAAAAATTAGAGAGTTTGAGCAAGAAAAATAACGTTCATATTAATTTTCATATATTCAAAATACTTCCAACTTCTTTTATTTGGCATTTTCTTGAATTTAGAAATGGATTCTATTTGTGTTGTTTCTAAAGAAAAATGAACTATGTTATAAGTGTAAAATCTTGTTTTCATTTGGAAAATGTCTTGAAAAAACTTGTAAACAATACATGAAAAATCAAAGAGTTTGAGCAAGGAAAATAACGTTCATATTAATTTTCATATATCACAATTATTCCAACTTCTTATATTTGACATTGAAAATTGAAATGGATTCTACTTGTCTTGTTTATAAAGTAAATGAACTATGTTATAAAAGTAAAATTTTGTTTTAATTTGGAAAATTTCTTCAAAAAATGAAAACAATACATGTAAAATCAAAGAGTTTGAGCAAGGAAAATGACGTTCGTAGTAATTATCATATATTCAAAATTATTCCAATTTCTTATATTTGACATTTTCTTGAAAATAGAAATGAATATTACTTGTGCTGTTTATAAAACAATGAACTAATGTAAAATGTAAAGTGTAAAATATTGTTTTAATCTTGAAAAATTGTAAAACAATACATCGAAAATCAGAGAATTTGGGGAAGAAAGATAACATTCATATTAATTATCATACATCCAAATTATTTCTACTTCTTTTATTTGCACTTTTCTTGAAACACAGGATATCAATTGTGTTTTGTTTTTAACGAAAATTCACTATAACATAATAGGAAAATGTAGTCCTTTTATTACCTACTCTAAATTAAGAAAATTTGGCAACAAAAGATGAAAAATCAGAGAGTTTGAGCAAGGAAAATAACGTTCATATTAATTTTCATGTATCCAAATTATTCCAACTTCTTATATTTGACATTGAAAACTCAAATGGATTCTACTTGTCTTGTTTATAAAGTAAATCAACTATGTTATAAGAGTAAAATTTTGTTTTAATTTGGAAAATTTCTTGAAAAAAATGAAAACAATACATGTAAAATCAAAGAGTTTGAGCAATTATCATATATTCAAAATTATTCCAACTTCTTATATTTGACATTTTCTTGAAAATAGAAATGAATACTACTTGTGCTGTTTATAAAACAATGAACTAGTGTAAAATGTAAAGTGTAAAATCTTGTTTTAATCTTGAAAAATTGTAAAACAATACATGGAAAATCAGAGAATTTGGGGAAGAATTATCATACATTCAAATTATTTCTACTTCTTTTATTTGCACTTTTCTTGAAACAAAGGATATCAATTGTGTTTTGTTTTTAACGAAAATTCATTATAACATATTAGGAATATGTAGTCCTATTATTGTCTACTCTTAATTTGGAAAATTTGGCAACAAAAGCTGAAAAATCAGACTTTTTCATGAAAAAGTAAATATGTTGTATAATTACTTATTAATAATATTCATTAATACTCAAGTTACATTAAAATATTAGTGTTTTCCAACACGATATAGTTTTTAGTAAATATTGTATCAATTGGAAAGTTGAATCCATTTCAGAGAAGGTGACAGTTTGAAGGTGGCACGCTTTGATTCGAAATTGCCTTTGGAGAGAACCGGTGCCATTAATTGAACTATAAACCACAAACAGCGGCGAGTATTGTTAATCGAAATGATTGCAACAATGGGCAATAGAAGTGCAGTAAATCTCTGTACAAACACTCATACAGAATTGAGACTCGATGGATGGCTGACAAGAAGAAGAAGAAGAAAAGTGCGGCGCGGCGGAATCCTGAGCCCTTGTTAGCTTCCTAACCACGCGTGGCGAAAGGTCCGTGAATGGATGAATGGACATAGATTGCGAATTATGTACAGGATACAGTGGTGTTTCCAGCAACGCGGCCCGACCTTCCTTCATTCATTCATTCATCCATTTATTTATCCGTTAAACCAATCGAAACGATGCACATTTATCCCAGCACTTCGAGATTGCGGTCGCAGCAAGCGTAGCCCCGAAGAGCACGACGACGAGCGTCATCTCTCAAAGTCTCTTATTTATCTGCCCATTGTGCCTTCAAAAGGAAATTATTATTATATTGGATTATCACCCGTCATTACTCTTTTGTGAATGCCAATTGTCACTTGTGTGTGTGTTCCCAAAGCCACTCGGACACTCGGCTGGATGCGGTAGTTCGTTCCTTATTTATTTACGTGTATATTACATTAAGTATGCATGTGTTCAACATAAAAATGGGCATCAGACATGCTAATGTCCCGCAGCATCCGTCCCTCCCTCCAAACTCCAAACGAACCCGACCAAACAACACCACTTAATCCGTGCACCATCAACACGCTCGTCCGCTAATTGTAATCTCGCTTCAACCAAATCGAATTATTATTATTTTGATCGCCTAATTTAATAGGGCCCTTTTGACCGACGACGCGCACACATCCACATTCCAATCACTTCAACACTTACACACTTTAAATCTCGGATAACAATTTGAATCCTCATTTATTATACACACCTTTACAAGAGATTATAAACTATATTCAATTTACGTTACATCAATATCTTCATAAGTTATTATTTATATTTTCCCAATAAAGCTAAATTTGTAATTGTCAGGAAATAAAACGATTGTTGAAATCCAATGAGAATTTAAAACAATTTCGCACCTGTTGCAATTTGTGATTCTAAAGGAAACCTCACGCATTTCACGAATTGTATGAATTGTTTTAGCATAAAGCAGATTATAAATGCGCATACTACATTTTATTGTATTGCTTTGAGTATTGTATTGTATGGATCATTTGGAGTTATTTCGCTATTGAACTAACATGAATCATATAATTATATAGCAGTAGTAAAAACAATGTATTTCATTTACCCTGCAAAAAGCTAATGATCTCAGCATTTTCACCCATATAATTTACAAAATGAATGTGATAATGCAATCTAAGAAATACTTCGAAATAGTGGAAAGTGAAAAAGTTTACAACTGAAAATTTACTTTTCTTGAAACATTCAGTTTTGAACTATACTTTTTTAAATTAGCTAATGATCTCAGCATTTTCACCCATATAATTTACAAATTGAATGTGTTAATGCAATCTAAGAAATACTTCGAAATAGTGGAAAGTGAGAAAGTTATCAACTGAAAATTTACTTTTCTTGAAACATTCCGTTTTGAACTATACTTTTAAATTAGCTAATGATCTCAGCATTTTCACCCATATAATTTACAAAACGAATGTGTTAATGCAATCTAAGAAATACTTCGAAATAGTGGAAAGTGAGAAAGTTTACAACTGAAAATTTACTTTTCATGAAACATTCAGTTTTGAATTATACTTTTTTAAATTAGCTAATGATCTCAGCATTTTCACCCATATAATTTACAAAACAAATGTGTTTGTGCAATCTAAAAATACTTCGAAATAGTGAAAAGTGAGAAAGTTTACAACTGAAAATTTACTTTTCTTGAAACATTCAGTTTTGAACTATACTTTTAAATTAGCTAATGATCTCAGCATTTTCACCCATATAATTTACAAAACGAATGTGTTTGTGCAATCTAAAAATACTTCGAAATAGTGGAAAGTGAGAAAGTTCACAACTGAAAATTTACTTTTCTTGAAACATTCAGTTTTGAACTATACTTTTTTAAATTATAAAATCTATTTTGTTTTTCTAGAATTTAGTATTTACTATAATGTTAATGAATGTAAAGTTTTTCAGAAATATATCTTAGAAACGCAGAAATAGTGGAAAATGGTGAAAGTTTACAACTGAATAATGTTAATGGATGTAAAGTTTTTCAGTGATATATCTTGGAAACGCAATGAAACAAAGTACTCATATATACGTTCAAGTCTTAAGGTAATTGAGAAATGGGATTAGATGAACAATGGTGGGTTAGGGTGACCAGTATTAGGTTGTAGAGAGTGGAGCAGATGAAAAGAGTGGACAATGGCCAGGATTAAGGACGGTGGTAATCTTGGCCGTGGCTCGCCCGGTATGCACGATCCCGAATATATACTTTTTCTTCGTCTTCCGGGGCAAGGAAATGGGCGTCGGAGTCGCCTCCTTCCGTTTCCGGCATCGAGAAGGAGCTTGGCATTAAACATTTTCCTTTTTTCCACATTTATTTTTAGAGTTTCGAGTGCGCTTTGTGCTGCGCTTCATTACGGAGATGATGAAAAAAAATACACGAGAGAGAGAGAAGACACACAAACACGTCTGTACAAATACAAGATAAAAATGGGAAGAAGAAGTAGCAAGGATGATATGTAGAAAGTATGCAGTTTTAAGTATGGTTTTTGAGGAGAGAGGAGAGGTTCTTTTTTGAATCGGGGGTGTGATTTGTATGTAAGTCTCCTCCTCAGTATGTAGGCATCTGTATGCGTGGAAACAGCAGCGGCGGCGGCAGCAGCAGCATTGGTTGCTGCACTAATTGGACCCTCGAGCTCAAACTCGCAACAGCAAGGCGACAAATTAAATTAAATGTTACCACAGCCACACCTCTGAGTGGCATACCAAGTGCTCCGCAATTTACATGCATACATGGCCTTAATGACATTGAAGCAGACAGACCTGCCAACCGCCCTGCTCTCACTCTCTTCTCCATTTCCCACCGCCCAAACCCTTCTGGCGCAGCCCGTGTCCATTTCGATGACATCCGTCATTAAAAATGCGCGAAAACAAAACAGAGACGCGACTTACGCCCGCACACTTGTCACCTTTGCGCAGCAAAACCACGCTATTAAAGTTAAGTGCAACTATTATTCGGAGTATCAAGATCTTCTTTCATTTCACATACGTCGCATACGAATCTGATTACATTAATTGGTTAAACTTTCAAAAAGAATACTCACAATTTCTTGAAAATATACAATTACCAATCTCATCGGAAGCTTTATTATCATCCAAATCACAACTGTGAGTAATAGGTGTAAATATACTCTCATTTGAAAGATTCAATACAATGTTATACCCAATTTTATATTCGACTGTTCCCTTAACAACTAAAAATTAGCTTATACTTCCCAATAATAAATTATTTGCAGCTGTGTTCAGAAGTTCAGGAAAAAAAAATTTGAATCAATATTATGAACTAGATTAAGAATCATTAAATTGTATTAATTAACAGATAAGTCATATAAATTCTGCAGATCAAAAGACTTCTGAAAATGAAAAACAATGTGGATCAAAATTGAATTAAGTTTAAATATTATTATTTTTGCACACTATTGAACGTGCTAATAAAGCCGGATTACTGTAAACAGATAAATATGTTCGCTGTTCTCCCCCACATTCGATTAGTGCGCACCTAGCATTAATTTAAACATAAAAGCTTTCGGATTGTGGTCTCAACAAAGATCGGATTATGCAGTGGCCGCACAATAACGAAACGGGAATCAATAGTCCAGGTTAGCTAATCCGAAAGCCCGTGGAAAAATCGGTTCCAGTTGACAACTGGCAAATATGTAACACTCACTTGAACTGTCAACAAGATAATAAAGAATACTATAGTAATAGTTAATTCTTAATTTTTTATTACAAACGTTGATTATGATTAAAGCATTCAACTTAAAGCTGAATATTCATACTTTAAAACGCATCTATTGGTATAATTACATCGTTTGTCGTTTGGCTACAATTCACTGTCAAAGTTGAAGAAATGTTTTTTAAGCATCGAAAAAGCAGCGTCTTCACATTTTTGCTTATATTTCGAAAAGTATATGCGATAAATTGATGTTTTAGCATTTAAATTAAACTTGAATATTCACACTTTAAAACGAATCTATTGGTATATATGTATCGTTTGTCGTCTGGCTACAATTCACTGTCAAATTTGAAGAAATGTTTTTTAACTATCGAAAAAGCAGTGTCTTCACATTTTTGCTTATATCTCGAAAACTATATGCGACAAATTGATGTTTGAGCATCTAAATTAAACTTGAATGAACACACTTTAAAAAGCATCTATTGGTATAATTGTACCATTTGTCGTTTGGCTACAAATCACTGTCAAAGTTGAAGAAATGTTTTTTAAGCATCGAAAATAGCAGTGTCTTCACATTTTTGCTTATATCTCGAAAAGTAAAGGCGACAAATTGATGTTTGAGTATTTAAATTAAACTTGAATGTACACACTTTAAAACGCATCTATTGGTATAATTGTATCGTTTGTTGTTTGGCTACAATTCACTGTCTAATTTGAAGAAATGTTTTTTAACCATCGAAAAAGCAGTGTCTTCACATTTTTGCTTATATCTCGAAAACTATATGCGACAAATTGATGTTTGAGCATCTAAATTAAACTTGAATGAACACACTTTAAAAAGCGTCTATTGGTATAATTGTACCATTTGTCGTTTGGCTACAAATCACTGTCAAAGTTGAAGAAATGTTTTTTAAGCATCGAAAAAGCAGTGTCATCACATTTTTGCTTATATCTCGAAAAGTATATGCGACAAATTAATGTTTGAGCATCTAAATTAAACTTGAATATACACACTTTAAAACGCATATATTGGTATAATAGTTTCATTTGTCGCTTGGCTACAATTCACTGTCAAAGTTGAAGAAATGTTTTTTAAGCATCGAAAAAAGCAGTGTCTTCACATTATTGCTTATATCACGAAAAGTATATGCGACAAATTGATGTTTGAGCATTTAAATTAAACTTGAATGTACACACTTTAAAACGCATCTATTGGTATAATTATATCGTTTGTTGTTTGGCTACAATTCACTGTCAAATTTGAAGAAATGTTTTTTAACCATCGAAAAAGCAGTGTCTTCACATTTTTGCTTATATCTCGAAAACCATATGCGGCAAATTGATGTTTGAGCATCTAAATTAAACTTGAATGTACACACTTTAAAACTCATCTATTGGTATAATTGTATCATTTGTCGTTTGGCAAATAATTCACTGTCAATGTTGAAGAAATGTTTTTTAACCATCGAAAAACCAGTGTCTTCACATTTTTGCTTATATCTCGAAAAGTATAAGCGACAAATTGATGTATAAGCATTTAAATTAAACATGAATGTACACACTTTAAAACGCATCTATTGGTATAATTGTATCGTTTCTTGTTTGGTTACAATTCACTGTCAAAGTTGAAGAAATGTTTTTTAACCATCGAAAGAAGCAATGTCTTCATATTTTTGCCTATATCTCGAAAAGTATAAGCGACAAATTGATTTATGAGCATTTAAATTAAACTTGAATGTACACACTTTAAAATGCATCTCTTGCTAGAATTGTACAGTTTGTCGTTTGGCTATAATTCACTGTCAAAGTTTGGAAATGTTTTTTAACCATCGAAAAAACCAGTGTCTTCACATTTTTGCTTATATCTCGAAAAGCAAAAGCGACAAATTGATGTATAAGCATTTAAATTAAACATGAATGTACACACTTTAAAACACATCTATTGGTATAATTGTATCGTTTTTCGTTTGGCTACAATTCACCGTCAAAGTTGAAGAAATGTTGATCATAGGAATTTATATCCTATTGTTATTAATATTATTGACCACATTGAAGTCTTTCTGCCCAATATTATTAATAAATATCATCAATTTACTGTAAATTGAATAATAAAGTGTTTATTTATTTTGTTTTCAAATGTTTGAAGGGGTGACAGAATAACGTGATAATGATGCGGATTGCTGCGAAAAGAGGAATGAGGAGTAGAAGGAGGAGAAGGAGACAAAGTGCGGATAATGGTGCCGGTTATTTTTCACTCAAATAACCGGGACATAAATAACACTTAATAAAGTCCCGCTCCGCATCGGAATAATATTTAAATTCGGTGGAAAAGCGCAATTCCCTTTCCGCCACTGCAGAATGGATGAGAACGGAGGGACGCGGAGGGTGTTTGCTGCGGGCGCCATAAATATCAACTGGAATCCAGCAGTTTCGTAATACAAACATATCGCCGCCTCTTTAGTGCCAGCAAATCTAGTTCGGAAGGCATTTGTAGTAAGGAGCAAGAGCAGGAGGAAGAGGAGGATGAAGCGGCAGAGCAGCGTGAGGGAGAGGAGAGCGAGTGGGAAAGGGTCGGAGGGCGTGGAGAGATGTGCAGTGGAAGCGAGAGGAAGCATCTTCTCTGAGAGAAGCTGTGGCTCGGGGAGAAAGATGAATTGCCGAAGTTCCTCTCCCGCAGGAAACGCGGGCGAGGCTAAGACAAAGTGAAGAAACTCCAACCCTCACACAGTTACACGTATATACATACAACCACGCACAAAACTCTCAGTCTTAGAGCAAACAGAATTTCTTCGAAACGATTTATTATGCTAGAGACTAAAATAAGCAAATGCATTTAGGTTCTTCGTCCTCCGGGGATGTTCGTCGCCTCTAATTGCTGATTTTTTTCTTTCTATGTGCTGATGACGCGTGAAGGAGGAGGCTGAGGAGGCGTGTTTGGTTTGTGTCAGCGGCAGAAGACGGGCGGACCCTCGGGGTTCACGTCTGAACCACAAATATAATAAACCCAACAATATACCGAAATCAAGGATAATTGCATGCAGTCTGCGGATGAGTAACGGCAACCCAGAGATTGATCAACATCAACCCTTCGACATTTTACCAACATAATTGCACAATTCTGTCGAAGAATCATAAACATAATTGCTGGACAATAGATCGAAAAATTAAGTATCAATCATCATAATATGAAAATAATTTAGTATTAGGGCAGAAAGTCCAATGGTCTACAGTCTTTTGCAGCAATATTATTTCATTTCTTAATTTTCAACTTTAACACTGCATTGACAGCTGTCAAAAGTTGGTATTTTGACAGTTATTTAAGTCTCAAGTCATATTGAAACTTGTAGATATAATAGACTAACGTATTTAAAATTTAATATACTTAAACATGGGATTGACAGCTGTCAGGTGTACATTGCAGATAGCAACTGTTTAGATATTTACGTCTCAAGTCACGTACTATACAAAGAAAAAACAATTGTAGAGTGAAATCACATATGTTAGACTCGTTTTTCGTTTAGGTCTTCAATCATGAGAGAGTTCTCTCCAAGGTGGTGCGTTACCCATCGTTCCCTTCCATCCCATCGATTCCTCTGAGTGGCCTTTAAAATTCCTCGTGCACTGTAATCGAATCGAAAAACACATTGGAAAGCGAAGCTGCTGGAAGGGAAGTGGAGGGTCCTGCGGGATGATAGGAAACTCGTGGAAGGCGGGTGGGCTTTAATCCAATTGTTCGCATTGCCAACACAATTCATTAGTAGCTAATCAAGTTCCACAACATTGCGCGCCAAGCGACGCGCCGCACCCAACATCTGCTATCCGTAATCCCCGACTCGATTATTTTCGCTCTCTTCTTTTTCTATCTATATACATGTTTTTTCGACCACCCCCAACTGAGATTCCGATTCGTTTCTAAGAGCTAATCGAGACTATGCAAAGCGTAAACCTATTTCGGTCCTGTGCACATCGAAGAAGGTCAAGGATTAAAAATAGAAACGCAAAATGAAATGAAATGAAATCGGAAATGGGAACACATCATTGGTTCTCTCTGGCTGAGACACCTCATGAATATAGATGTATGCGTAAATGTATATATGCATGTGGTTCGGTTGACGAACGGAGACCGTGTCGATAATAGCGGCTGACGTCAAGACACGTGACCCTAACGCCCTTTCGTTTATGCGCACTTAAATTGCGGTTTATTGTTCTTCTCTATTTCATTTTCGGTTTCGAAACCGAATCAACGTACTGCTGCCGCTGCCGCTGCCCACCCTTCAAAAGCCTCCGACATCCACCCCATCCGACGCGCAGAAAAACCCCACCCCTCTTCAAACACGAAATTAAATCAATGTCAAACGCTTAAACTGATTCCGACGTAAATTTATGAATTGCAAATTCACGCGCTCACTTCTTCATCCCTCCCCGAATGTTTTTTTTATACTACTTCCCATTTACTCTTTCTTCAATCTGTTATCAAAAAAGTAACATAATAGAAAAATATATAAAATTCTATAATAGAAGTCCATTAACATCTTTAAGACTATGTCAATAAAAAGTCAATGACAATCAACTATTGATTTGCAATGATTGACACTAGATGGCGTAACTAAAATATTAGCACGTCGCCCTAACCAACTGAGCTAATAGGCCTATTATAACTCAACTATTAAATACACATTTAACGAAGATATTCAACGATAATCTGACATCAATGTAGCAACCGTAACTGACTATTTAGTCAGGAGGAATTCTCCCAGACGGGAGATTTAGATAATTGTTCATTAACCGAATCACTATCCTTGGATCGGTAAAATATTCGTTATCCGAACATATAAATCCTTATTGTCTTTTGTAGGCTTCATTCTCAAAACTCGATCACCCACTGTATATTATATCGGAAATAAATGAGTTAGTGAATTTCATTTTTTTTTCTCTTAATAATTATAATTTTGGAACAACGAAAGTGGAGCAAATTAGAACACTTCATCAATGGCTAAATGTAAAACTAATTAAATAATTCGAACCACATTTTCCCCTAGTAGTAATTGATCAATTATTGATTTGGATTGATGCAAAGCAGATGGCGACACCGTACTATTAGTTTGGTATAGTCAATCAAATCGGATCCAAATCTAAATGGCTTTATTAGGGGGAAATCATTGGATATTATTTATTGAAATATAACAAATCAATACACCATCAACAAGTCAATTGGTATCTACGATAATACCATTGATTATATAATATTGGATAAGTTATTACCAAGAATAGAGGTATACAATATTTCAATCCATGAAAAACAATTGTATCAAACTATTTATATAAAAAAAGTAACTGGTGAAGTGGTATTGATACAGGGTCGTAAAAGGCGATTGAAGGAGAAAAATAACGAAGACTTACTTAATTGTTTAGTGACTTAATTCGATTAATTGAATTTGTTCTATTAATTAAAGTTTTCATAAAACATGTGTTAACTTTTTTGATATTTCGTTTTCCAAGTGCGTGTATTTCACTATTAAAAAAAAAGCGCTGTAGCGGTGTTAATCTGAAGCTCTGCGTGCAGTGTCACCAACAGCAAATAAGAAATGTCCCTGCAATAAGCCATCACGTTACTATTGTACCAAATCGCCGACACATGTTTGCGCACTGAATACACTGAAAAAATGAACCTACGAGCGACTACAGGTTGCAAAGTGAACGAATGAATGAAAAAGAAAAGATGTGAAAGAGAAACGAATAACATGGATTCTTGTCGCTGCTTCTGCTGATGCTGCTGTTTGTTGTAAATGAAAGTGTCTTTGGCGAGTGCCGGGAGATGACTGGGATGTCGGGGCGTCTGCAGCGTCGGTACGCGCCATAGAAATGATTCCTCTCTATAGTAATGGGTTATATCTGCGGATTTTTGTGTGCAATACAAAAGGACCTTTCCCTCCTCTCGCCGCCGTCTCTCTATCGCCATCTATCTCTCGCAGCTCACTCTCTCTCTCTTCCTCTCGCACCCACGCGTATCTTCGCAGCATTTCCATCTCTTTCTCTCGCACGTTACCCTCCCGCAATCTCCATTCAATATACTACATATAATCAGAGCCATTTCGAGGGCTTTTCAAATCCGACCGCCAAACCGCCCCCTCGGCCAACGCGAAAATCGATATTAAAAAAAAACATAATAAAAGAAAAAGGAGAGAGAGAACTAAACCGGAATCGGAGACAATTAATCTGAAGCATTTCCGGATCTCCTTATGGAAGGAAACGGATTCGTCCAGCTGTTCAATATCATAATGTTAGCAAACATCTGGATAAAGAAATCGATTTGATTTTTTTTGATATTTCAACTTTTTGATTGAATTTTGAAATAATTTTTGTTTCTGAAAATTTTGTATGATTCTTACAAGAAATACATTACATTTATTTATTATGATTATTATAAACAAGTTCGTATTCGTATCTGTTATTTTACGTCTACTCAAAACAAGACATATAGCAGTGTTTCTCAACATTTTTGCGTTGCGTTGCCAACATTTGGATTTGTATAGTTCGACCCAATTGCTATGAGTATTTCAACAGCTGATCGTTTTAACGTAAAGTGACATTTTGTAACATCAATTTTAGGTTAAGAAATACTGATTGTAATATAAATTATCTGTTATTTTACGTCTACTCAAAACAAGACATATAGCAGTGTTTCTCAACATTTATGCGTTGCGCGCCTACATTTGGATTTGTATAGTTCGACCCAATTACTATGAGTATTTCAACAGCTGTTCGTTTTGACGTAAAGTGACATTTTGTGACATCAATTTTAGGTTAAGAAATACTGATTGTAGTATAAATTATCTGTTATTTTACGTCTACTCAAAACAAGACATATAGCAGTGTTTCTCAACATTTTTGCGTTGAGCGCCAACATTTGGATTTGTATAGTTCGACCCAATTACTATGAGTATTTCAACAGCTGTTAATTTTGACGTAAAGTGACATTTTGTGACATCAATTTTAGGTTAAGAAATACTGATTGTAGTATAAATTATCTGTTATTTTACGTTTACTCAAAACAAGACATATAGCAGTGTTTCTCAACATTTTTGCGTTGCGTTGCCAACATTTGGATTTGTATAGTTCGACCCAATTACTATGAGTATTTCAACAGCTGTTCGTTTTGACGTAAAGTGACATCAATTTTAGGTTAAGAAATACTGATTGCAGTACAAATATCAGTCAGACATACCGAGTTATGTTAACTAATCCCTCATTAACTTAAAGTTTGTATTCATTAACGGGGTTGTAATTACAATTATGAAGATCTACACTATTATATATATAATAACTATTTCAGATCCATTTGTAACAAAAATGTAATCTTATTACCAACTGTAAAAAGCTTCAACAATTACCAATTATACACACATATATATTACGATTCTTATTCTATATAATCAAAGACATTTACATTTTTATCCGAATTCTTCTGATCTTCGTTGCATAGGTTACTTTGGTTACTTAATGTTGCCAACAATCTTAAAATAACCAACCATATTACAATCAACATTACCATGTACACCAACTTAAATAAACTGTAGGTATAAAACATTTATGATAATACCAATATTGAAATATTAAATTTAGACTGGTAAAATGTATTTTCAATAATAACAAATCAATGTTTAAGTACTGAATTAAAGTTAACAACTAGCTTATTAACTTGCACTACCATTATTTTTAAGTAATTTACTTATAATTTTTCAATGTTTACTTTTAAGTTCAGATTGTTTGATGAAAGAAATGATTTGTAAAATACGTTTTTTTATTTCATTTTAAGAAATTTCGGTGTAAATCTTGGGAACTGTCGTAGGGATCAGAGCGACTTGGGCCATTTTCTTTATCATTTGTTGCGCTAGATAAAGGGGCTCGGGGAAATGCAATTTCATTTTTTTCTCCCGTGGAAAGCGCGCGTCGCGACGCGTAGGGGATGAAGTCGTCGCTTTGAATATCCAATGCGTCGTCGTTCCAAGGGGGAAATGGTATTTCGAACACGTGAGGGCGGAGATAAAACGTTGGATAAGAGAAAATCGGACAAAATTTCCAAATAATTTATCATCTCGCAAACACGTACATATACATCCACGGCGAAAGGTTGAGAGAGAGAGAGTCTGAGACAGTGGGAATAGTTTGTTTTGTGAGCGAGTTCAAGAAGTCGGGCACAAGTTTGTGAGCGCGTTTCTCGAGGGATTGCCGTAATTAATGGTTAAAGTTGGACCACGAAGTTCACTTGAATAATAATTATTATGCTGGCTCATTTATAAACTCTAGGCGTGCAGTTTCCTTCTCTCTCTCTCTCTCTCTCCCCTTTTTTTCCCTTCCCCACTTCTTCTTTTCTCTCGTTCCCTTTGCTTTCCTCCATTTCATCCTTTTTTCTGGTCCTTGCATAAATATTTATTTCACTTCAGGAGTTCGGATTTTGTATACTTGAGCGAGATATTTTTTGGTAGTCTGCAGGACAAAGCTTCAACAAAATTACGCAGATTTGTCTACACCAGTATTAATCAACCTGTTTCTGAAATATTAACAAAAATACTAAGTTTCAAAGTGCTTCTGTTTGAAAGTATTTACTAATATTCACTAGTAAATGTACCGATTTTGTTTTGTAAAATTGAAACTGAAAACGTAGTTGACAAATTCTTTCTATTGTAACTTTGGGGGGTTTCATTTTAATAGGTTTCCGTCGGCAATTGTTTCGTACGTGGAATCAAGCGTCAGGTTTTGGGCAATTAACAATATTTACGAGTGTTTGGTCAATGGCAGGACGAGGACGAAACATAGTTAAAAATAAAAGGGAAGAAGTCGAGGCTGAAACTGAAAGCAGCGGGGCTGTTGCCGTTTTGTTATTGGCATGAATGCCACACCATACAATCAAGCCACCTACAACCACCACCAAGAAGTGTTCTTGCATTCCTCAGGTGACATGAATGGCTCCTATTCATTGAGACCACATATATATATACGTACACTTTTTTTGTATGTATAAACTTACGTTCGCGTTTCTCTCTCTCTCTCTTTCGCTCACGATGACTTCTGTCCCTTCGACAACTCGTCTCTCTCGGAGGTAGGTAAGGTGGTAGTAGCATAGTAGACTCGAAGGGAGTAACGGGTGGGAGCGAGAGAGAGAGGAAGTGACGTAGGGGGTCATCAGTCACGCTGACACCTGGAGAATGCGACGACTTCCACGAATTCAGAACCGCCGTGAAATATCGCTCCACATTTCTCGCACCTTTTGAAACGGCGAGAGAAGCCCATTTGTTGTTGTTTTTTCCTCTTTTTCCACCTTCTTCTCCTTCTTTCCTCCACCTCCTCTTTCATCCCCAGCATCGCATCTTTTATCCTTTTCCTAGTTACACGTCCGACACGGATCATCGACGTCGGCGATGGCCAATTAATAAGTTTAATGACATACGCAGCTTAAGGACAGATGCGCATTTGCAGTTGAGCGAAGGTAAAAACGCGAAGACCTGAAAGCCGGATCCAGGTTGGCTCTAATATGAATGCAGCGTTAATTACTTTAGCAATTAATTAATGTCTGGAGAGTGGAAGTCAGTGACCGGGGTGGGTTTGTAGCAGTCGGTCGAGATTCCGCTGAATGCAAGACTTGCGTCTGGTGATATTTGTGGCGAACGGACCCCTTTTACTACCCTTATTACGCTAAAAGGTCCTTCGAAATGTCAATCTTTTAATTACGACGGGGCTCAAATTAAGGAAATATGCACAAGCGTCGCCGAAAATCGGATTTTTTTTGCTTGTTTTGATTTGAAAAAGTGCGTGATTTGTGGAAAAAGAAGTCGAACGTAAGAGATTAATATTTGTCTGTGCGACGCGCGGATTCCCTCCCTTTATGCGTGTTTACCGGAGGTGTCGTGGCCGGCGATTTTTATGGGGTAATAAATGGCATTTTAGTACTGGGGTGGGTTTGACTACGGTTCGATTTCGGGACGGCACGGGCTGCGCCCCACTGCGTACCCTACACCATAAATCTGTTCCAGGTAGGACGAGCCCGAGGATCGCGCACCTGGACGACCGAAATTACCAGTAAAATCCGGGGAGAAATCGGGACACCCGCGCAAAAATTCCTGCAGCTGCACATCCTCCACGCATCCCCTTTACTTACGGCTGCTGATCACGAACAAAACAACAGGGGACAGCATTCCGGCACTGATCCTCTCTCTTTCTCTCTCTCTCTCTCTCTCTCCAGGAATTCAGATACACCCAACGACAAATTGGATTTTGCTTACCCAAGATTGTTATTTAGACAACTAACACAAAATGTAATCTTAGTTACTGCCTCAAATTTACATTCATTTTTGCCTACAAAACCAATAACTATAGAAAAGCAATCAATGAATTGGAAATGTGTTATAATAACATCAATCTCAAAATCATGTTTTTTTTTTCATAAAAGCAAAAAAAGACAATTGTTAAACTTAAAATTTCAGGTCATTGTAATACAAAGTGAAATATTAGTTACTGCCTAAAATTTACATTCATTTTCTTCCTACAAAAAGAATAACTATAGAAAAGCAATCAATGTATCGAAAATGTGTTATAATAATATAATCAATCTCAAAACCATGTTTTTTTTTCATAAAAGTAAAAAAAAAGACAATTATTAAACTTAAAAGTTCAAGTCATTGTATATAATACAAAGTGAAATATCATTTTCTACATCAAATTTAACTATATTTTTCTTTCAGTGATAATCATTAAGTAATTAACAAGTAATATTATATAATAATTTAATGACTTCAATCATTTTGTTAAAAAACATTAGTAAATTTCCTTGTCAACAATTTAAAGTACAAGTGGATTTTAGTTGTTTTATTAACATTGTTTCTTGTTATAACATTTCCATAATACATTACTTTTATAATTCAATCATTCAATAAAAAAAATGAAAATTACACTAAATTTATTATGGAGGAAAATGGTTTCAATACAGTTTAAAACGTATTTCCGAAAATAATGTATAACCAAACAGAAAATAAAATTGAAAATTTTCTTGAAAAGTTTCTTGAAAACAACATTTTATATTTAAAAGCAAATTAATTTAATTTTTTTAAATTAATATTTCACAAATTGAAAACGTTTTCCGCAATTTTCAAGTAAATTTAAGAAAGTATTATAATTGTGAATTCGTGGGTTTCACATGAATATTTTTGAATTAATCAAATAAATTCAAACTTTTGATTATAATTAATAGAATAAAAAGCATGTTTTATTGACTAATTTTTCAATTATGCATTCATTTTTAATTTGATTAGGAGAATTAATATTAGGGAGTTTATTACAATATTTTATAGCACAAAAATTATAGAGGAAAATGATAACTTTTAAACTGAATTTTCAAAGAACTTATTGATGAATATAACATTTATTTAGTAATTGTAACTATTTCAATTAATTTCAAAAAATCAACAAGAATAAGTGTTTTTTTGTAATTTTAAAATACATTTACTTATTTTTTGTAAGTATAATTATGAAACAAAAACATATACATAAGTTGCGTATTTTCTCTTAATTCCTTAAATTTAGTAGTAAAATAGTCATATTGATTAAAAATGTGTTTACTTTAATTAAGAATGAGTTGATAAATTAGATAATCTTTAGAAATATGCAATAACTTAAAATGTTATAATTTTGTTTGCTAATTATATAAATAATTATGTTTGAAAACACTATTAATTTACTTACATATGGAGAAGAGCGAATTATGCAATAAATGTGTGATGTTAATGTATAAAAATGATGTTGAAAAATCTGAAATGGAAATGAAAATTACAAAATAAATTGGTGCGATAAATTAGAATTTGAGTTAGGTGTTGTTTCCTCCTTTTGCCTCGCTCCGTTCGGTCGCGGTGTGTTATATAAGATGCAACAGATTGCGTCGCGGCTGGATGAGTTATTAGGATGAATTGCGAAATGAGAGAAGAGGTGGTGGAGGAGGAAGAGGGATGGAATTTCCGCGCGAGAAGGGAAAAATTTTTGCGAACGGGCTGCAGCCATTAAACGTCGGCGATTGGACAGAGTCTCCCCGTCCGTGTGCGTCTGTGTTGGGGTGGCTGTACGGCGGTCGCGTCGCAAAAGGGGGGGCGGCGCACGCGCCCCCGCCGCCCCCGGCACGGCGCCGACGTCGCAGCCGCCCCCCAGACGCGCGCGCCCCCTCCGCAAATCGAAGTACTGAAGGGAAGGGTGGAGGGTATCGGCGTTGCCGCCGCCGCCGCAGCAGCCGCCTCCGACAGCGACACACAACAATCCTCTCTCATATATGCAAATATGTTTACGATGCCGTGACGTAACGACTATTGTTAACATATCATTGATTGTTAAGTTCATGACCTGCACTACTGGCGAAGGGAAAGCGGTTTCGCCGTGTGCGAAGAATGCGGAAATGAGGGACGCGCGCACAGCCCTCTTCGATTACCTTCTCCCTTTTTTATTTTCAATTCGCTTTCCAATAACAATACACACACAATAAAAATACCCGAAGAATTGAACCCATTCGGATCATCGATTTGACCAACATACACCATTACCGAATTACAGACATACAAAATGGTTCACTGTTTTCTATTACCCCAATCTTAACACAATCTGAAGAAGTAAGAACTAACTTCAAACTACACAGAATAATACACAATCAATATCTTTCAACACAATTAAGAACGTTTTCAATGAAGAAGTAAAAACGATTTATATAAATAATGACTTGATAATTTTCACCAAAACTCATATATTTAAGGAAATTGTACTTTCCTCAATTTGTTAATCATTTAAATAACCACAATGATCAATCTATAAGCAATTTAACAAGATTTATTACTTTAGACATTTTCTGTAAAATTTGAAAAAGAATTTTTGTCCTTCACGTTTTGCTTAATTGATCGAAAACTACTAATTATAGGATAGATATGAAAAATGGTTTCTGAAGAAAACAGTACAGAGTATTGAATAAGCCATATCACAATATCGTCCTTATAGTAGTTTCCGTGTATCTATCAAAAACTAACAAAAAAGGAGAATTATTATAATATAACTTCACAAATTGTACATAACATTTCATTAAATCACTAAATCTTTCTTTACATAAACTGTGGAACCAAATTCACTCATTAATATTTATTTATTGTTACAATTCTATCAAAAAAAACATGTTTTTTTTCTATCAACTTTGTTCAAATTTAATTAAAATTATTAAGAATTACTAATATTACATAATTCTCAAAAAAAACACTACAAAAAATTTAATTAAAATTATTAAGAATTACTAAATTTACACACAATTTAAAAAAAAAAAAACACTACAAAGCAACAAATTAAACATAGACAATATTCATTTAGTAGTCAAAATTTTTTGAATTAGTTTAGTTTAGTGGCTTCACATTCTAATCAATTAACTCTTTGAAATGAATATTTTTATATTTCGAAAAAATACTTCAATATTTATATATTTCTACAAAAAAAACACTTAAATTTTGTATTGTTTTAACAAATGTACATAATTCAAGCTTATTTAAAAGTTGTACAATTCATATAGAGAATATGGAGAATATTTTCATGTTGTTGAACATACACTTTCGTCGCAATTTTTTTTTTCGGGAGCTGTGAGATGGTTGGTGGTGGTTGCAGGTCTCACGTAACAGGTGGCCCATTCTAATTCCTTCACATACAGAAAAGTATCGGAAATACACCGACAATTGCAATTGACTTGCATCCTCTCCTGCCCTCGTTCTCCTTCTCCATCATCGGTTCCGTACAATTCCCATTCAGGGGAAAAATATACAGCCTCTTGGAAAATACCAAATATTTCGTCAAACGAACACATATTTAATAAGAAAATATATAGTTTTGTAATGCTCTAATACAAAAAAAAGTGATATCTTAACGTATTATTAGATAATTATGAATACTATAATGAAATCCAAAGTTTCTATATACAGTGGTACCTCGACATACGAGTTAAATTCGTTCCGTAACCTTGCTCGTATGTCAAATTGCTCGTATCTCAAAGCGAGTGAAGCAAGCTCAGAGACTGAGGTGAGTGTAGTATGCGATTCCTCGTATCTCAAATCTTGCTCTCATCTCAAAACACTCGTATATTAAGGCACTCGTATATCGAGTGAATTTGAATAATTTATAGTTGTATTTATTCAAATATAGTAATATAGTAACACAAATAATGTTAGTAACGACAATTTGGAATAAATTTGATTAACTTTTTCTCAAGTTATCTTAAGGTATAATTAGTTGAAAGCTAATAAAGATATATAGATTTTAAAGAGAATACATTGTACTATCAAACAATGCTGTGGTATTTTCGGTTTTTCCTCAATAAGCTTTAAAACTCTCACAAAAAGTTGTGTCTTTTAATTTTATTGTACTTTAAAACTAATGAAGATTGAGTGTATCATGAATATCATAAACAAAACTTTGGAGGATGTATTTATACCATGGTTGGAATTCTATTCAGTATGCAATATCGTCTAGTAACAAGGACATCTGTAGGAATTCTATTTAAATACTCATTATTAGTGCCAACTTGATGCGATCAATGTCAATCAATACCAACGTCATTGTTTGAACGTCCCAACCAACTGAATTACGGTACGTTCCGAAAGTTGGCATTCATCTTGCCGCGCAGCAGCCAAGTGGTTAATGTGAATCGGCGTTTAAGCGAGATATTTTATGGGGTTCAGCAGTAAAATAGCGTCGGAATAATGAGGATATGATATAATATGTGTGTATATTTAAGTTTTGAATAATGGACGGACCAGCTGGTCCGCTTTATGCGAAGGCATGTGGCAAAATCAATATGGGAGGCGGTGGCGCGAACTGGCGGCGCTGCCCGGAACTTCTATTGTTAACACACAAACACACATAGACCATACACACACAGACAGTACGCACACACACACACACACAAACACAGAGAGTAGACCGCCGCTGCCGTATTACATCACAATATTACATTTTAATATTGCAAAAAGGCAGCATTTCCCAAAAATTAGCGCAAAATTAAATAGGGCTAAAATAATGTTTTCGGGGGGGTGGGGTGGTTTTGTGTACACTTTTGATACTCGATGTGCACTATATATTACATTTTATTTTTGCCCGGATTTCGGTAATGATCTATTCATCATCATTCACAATCCAACCCCCGGGGCTGGTTATTTTCGGCTGGGATTTTAATTATAAACAAATTTCAGTATCATTAAATATCACGGAGCATCGAATGATATATACATGCACATCTATAAAGTGATGTGTATGGGTTTGTGTGTGAGTGTGTGTGTGGAGGAGCGTCGGTCGGGGGAAAATGATTAATTGACGCGCCCCCGTCGATCGGTTATTCATGACGAGGCCGCTTTTTCACTACACTAAATTTTACAACCCCTTTCCGAAACGCAAAAATATTAACCTCTGGTGCGGAAACACTAGGCGCAGAGCGAAAAAAAGATGTGATATTCATATATCATTCGACAACTCAATTCACAATTTCGCCTAAATTCTGTCCAACGTACTGACATAATTGTTAAGATTTTTGCCTATTTCAACCGTATTAAAACACTCCTAATGATTTCATCAGTTGTAATATTATTTCGACAACCCAATTGAAAATTTCGCCTA
>JAFMTC010001067.1:364285-376667 GCA_018845635.1 Nicrophorus orbicollis
AGATTTTTGCCTATTTCAACCGTACTAGAATACTTTCAATGATTTCATCAATTAATTGTAATATTATTTTGACAACCCATTTCAAAATTTCGCCTAAATTCTGTCCAACGTACTCACATAATTGTTAAGATTTTTGCCTATTTGAACCTTATTAGAATACTCCTAATGATTTTATCAATTAATTGTAATATTATTTAAGAAAAAAGATTAATTTTAAAAGAAAACTCGTATTATAAATTGTGTGTTATTAATTAAGTTTCAAAAAAATGTTAATTTATTTTGGAAACATTTTTTTTAAACCTGCGCACAAACACTTGATTCAATATTTAAAAAAATTGGCAACCCAATTCACAGATTCGTCTAATTATGTTTGACAAACTAACTTGGTTGTTAATATTTTGCCTATATTTAAATAAAAATCATTTTATTTGATCACTTTACACTAAATTTAATTTAAATAATAAATCATTGTGATTAAATACTCTTAAAACATGTTTTCATTTACAATTTTCAGCAAAGGCGATTCTTATATTTTATTGAGATTATTTTAACAAAATGCATCGGGTTAAGTTTTAAAATCCACTTGTTAAATTTGAGTAACATTTTTTTATTTAAAGAAAAACAGGTAATTTCAATGTTTATTAACAAATAAATAATACTAATTTTAAAAAAAATTATAAGCTTTTTTTTAAATAATGGTATACAAGTATAACTACTATGCACTTAACTATACTATATACATAACACTACTATTATGTGTATTAAAATATGTTATATAATAATGTTAACTTAACTTTGATGTTGTTACAGAATTGCATATGTCAGATGAAGCCAAATGAGCAGTTGAGTAATAATTGCAGACGATAATAAAGGTAATAAATCTGGTAACGAGACGAAACTGTTGGCAACTCGAATAAATGAAACGAAAGCGATTCGGAATTGCAAAAGTGTTATGCCATTGTGAAGTGGCATTGTTGCCACGGTGATAGCAATTACGTGAACAACGGGGCGTTAAGTGTCTAAATTTTAATGAAATTAACTTGGGAATAGTAGTGGAAGTAGTTTCGTGCAGGTTTCGCGTGTTCCCTAACATTAATCCGCCCCCCTTTCTGTTTATATTCGATTATTTATTTCATCATCATCACCATCACCCTGTTCTTCGCGCGTTACAAATCGCGATTAGACATGCCATCCCGCACGTACCAAATCAGGAACTCTCTGCAACATCCCTTCGCATCGCCAACGTATAAAAAAAAACGTAGCGAATTTGAATTTGTTTAAGGGCAGAAACAATGAAGGGTAATTTAATTCGGGGGTGGTCGTTGTTGCGGATTAAATGATATATTAATTGCGGCCGACCGTAAATCAACCGAGTCATTAGACGAGAGAAAAAAAGGGTTGTTATTTTTTTTTTTAATAATAGAAGACAACAACATGTATTGCCAACATGAAATAAAAACTGAGTTGTCGGAGAGACACACGTTCATTTCTCGGAGAACAAAAGCGAATCGTTGGCCGGGTCCATTAATCAACGGCGCGACAGTCAGGAACGCCCAGAATCGCGGAACCGGCCAATCACCGGCCTCGTCCTGACTTATTTACCAAAACAGGAATCGATCCACTTCCGGTTTGGTCAATACCCCAACACTCGAGAAATTAAAAGAAAATAAATCGAATTCGCCTCAAGAAAATGAATCCAAATGCAACATTAACATCAAAATAAATGCAATCAATATTGTTTCGTGAGAGATGCAGCTTTGTGAAGCATTTGAATTTAATTGAACTGGCGCCCTCTTCGAGCGAAGCTCCGCACTTTGTTGATTCTCCAAACAGTCATGTTGGTTTGGTTGCCTAAACGCAGCTAACCTAGTAGGTAGCTGTAGCAACGCCGCGACGCCTATCATCGAGGGGCCGCACTAGCCTGAACCACGTAACACTTGTTGCGTAACGCGTACTTTGGCGGGAGATTATTCAAATTTGAAAATCTAAAATTTTACAATCAATGCAGCGCGCCGCGAAAACAATCCAACGGTTTCGCAACATCGATTCCGATTCGCGTCTTCATTCGTTTCTCCTTTTTTTATTGTTGATAACCAAAAACTTTATCACCACAACGGCATCACGTGCAGCGGTGTTGCCAAAAGCAATTTTCAAAATTATTTTGGAGAAAAAAAACCGTTTTATCGACGTTCTTAAGCGATTAATCGAGTTTCTAAGTCATTGATTGATTTAAGAAACGTTACTTGGTTGGGTTTTTACTTTTTAGAAGGTTCACTGAAGGGTCCTTAACTGTTAGTTTAGTTGGCAACGTGGTGCCGGTAAAAAAGTCCTAGTTATCTTTCGCACTTCTTGTACGGACTTCCTTGCAATTCCCTCTTAAAGGCGGTTAAAAGCCAACACGAGTCCGAAGAGGCTGGAAGAGAAATAAGTTTCCTCCTTGAAATAAATTTATGTGATATCACTAGCCAATCAGTAAGTGCTTGTAATTACTAACATAGGACAACGGATGATTTTTAGGGGGGAAAAAAGTTTAAAATACGATACGATTATTTTCCAATCACTTTCTATTGTGATTACATTAGATTGTAGCTTTTAGTTAACTGCGTTAGACTTAATGACGATTTGCTGGAACTGCTGATTAAATTTGCAGCACGTCCTTGGCGCGTTACATTTCGCCTTTTGCACAAGAGAGGAGGAGGGAACGAGCAGATTAGATTAGGCAGTTTTCTGATAAGATTTTTTAACAATTTCTCTCTCATGTTTTGGCTTCAGTTATGTCGCTGACGGTGGCTTTGGCTCTTTCCGGACTGGGTTCTGACAACTTCTGGGGTGGCGAGTTCGAGGAGTTCTATAAGAAGAGTGCTATGCTATTCCCGAACGGAATTCCGAAGAGCCCCAGCGTTTCGTCCATCGCATCGGCAACGAGCACTTCTTCGAGGTATTCATCTGAGAGTGGTATCTCCTCGATGCCGGATTCGGACATTTCGTACCTAGCTCTGGAGGCGCTAATTGACAATGTCTTCGATGAAGAAGGATTTAAGGTCCAGCAAGTTTCTGACTTTACATCGGTAAGAAACGCACTAATAATAATAATTGCAACGTATTAAATCATCATTTTTCATAAATATATTGTTTGTGCATATTGCAATCAATTCAAAAAAGTTGATAATCAACTATTTTCATATCATAAACATTTAATCATATTTGCATCGTTCATAATACAAATAATATAATTAAAACGATTATTCTATACAAATCATGAACATAAAATACACCAATTCTTTTCACTGAAAATTCTAACTTCTAATATTATTCTTAAGAATTATTTTTTGTCTCCAAATGAAACGCATTTCTTAAAATTTATATAAATGTTGATTTCTAACTTTGTAATCAAACAATTACAGGTATTAAGTTTGTTTGCTTTCCTGTCGAAAGTAATCTCACTTTATGAATCATTCCATAATTATAGTAGCAGCGTAATATAGCTACACAATGTTTTAAGTATGGGATTAAAATGCGATTATTATAAAATAAACACTTTCCGTTTACTGTTTGGTTCCCTTCAAAAACGTCGACAATCTTGCTCAAGTTATCATACGAAACTGTTCAAGTTTAAATATTATACACTTCATGCACTATTAACTACTTCATCCAATTTTATTAATTCTTTATTTCCATTTCAAATTTGATTTATTTCGACATCTTTATTGGTCCAAATTGGGTCAAAGGTCTTTCTGCCCATTTATTTTAATTCATTGCATTCATTCGATTCAATCAAGTTATCATACTATTGACGTTAGATTGATGGTAAGTTTTCTTAATCAAAGTAACTCTAATTAAGTTTTAAATAGTAATCAGTATTCAATTGTAGTCCGAATTAGGAAAAAAACATCGTAGGTATTGATTTTGCAGTAGTACGGTTATTTGTTTTTTCATTAATTACAAAATTACAACTCAGACCTTGCAATAACCTCTGCTATTACGAGTTTTGGGTTGTTTTACGATTATAACAGATATGATTTTTCACTGTTCTGTATTTTCATTGTTCTTAGTTTTCCGATAACAAGAAAAACTGAACTAACTTTCATTACATTCATGAAGACTAATAATTATAGTTCATTAGACTTTAATCAAAAATTATGAACATTGTTGAAAGTGAACAGAAATTAATTATGCAGAAGTATTAACTTTAATGTATTTTTCAACGAATATCTAAAATTTGTCACTAATTTGTTTTCTAAAAGAAAAACCGAAGTAATTTGATCAAAATTGAAAATGGAAGCTTATGTGTATATAAGACAGTAATCATAAAATTTAAGTTGAAAACATTGTTGAACTGAGAAAACACCAAAATTTGAAATGAAATTTCTGTAAAAAAAATCCATTAAATTTGTTAAAAGAAAGAGTTAAAACTTCAATTATTTAAGTATATAATTAAATGTTAAGCAAGTATCATAGAATGTAGATAAAATACATTGTTGAATGTAAACTGTTCAACTTTCAATGAATACTTAAGTGATCAATAGTTATACGTTTTTTGATTAACTATAATTAAGTCCTAAGGAGTAGACGAAAAATGAAATTTCAACAAGTTGTTCAAATCAGATTTGGACATTTCATGTTGCAATGGAAAAAGAATGAGTAGAATAATTCAATACTAATTATTACACATTAGTTAAGTAGGTGTGTAAAACATGCAATTGTTTAGTGTTGTTTGAATCATGTTTTTTTGCAGAAATATCAAAAGAAGGAAAAAGTACAGGAGAAGAACAAACCGTTGACGGTGATGTACCAAGGCAGAGATCTGCTGGATCTCTACGCAAACATCTCCAAGAACTGGTACGGCTCCAATTCCGCGGTGCTCGGAGATGGCATCGGCAGCTTCTACTTCGAGAACCGATCTCAGTATTCCCGTCTTCAGGGCGCTAGTCCCCCACCGCACACGAATCTCTCGTGCCCCGAATGCTCCTTCACCGAAAGCAAATACGACTGAAGACAACATATAGTAGATTTACATATTCTATACGTAGCTACAATTGTGATACGAATCAAACATTTTTTACATACAGTTCTGCTTAGTATTACTAATTGTTTCGTTTTGGGAATAAGCTCTATTCCTATTGATATATTTTAGATATTTATGTATTTCCGAACCTGACGAAGCATCTTGGACCACTCGGTTTATCCTGATCTTGTACATACATATCAGCTGGTATGTATACCGGAAGCTCCAATTTCACATCTTCAAGTTTGTTAATTGCACACGTTGATAATTATTGGTATTAGACGCAAATTACTATATTTTTTAAATCAAAATGTTATTTCCGTTTCGTTTCGTCTTTTTAATTTAATTATGTTGTTGTTATTGCGTTGAAAATAGTGTAGTCTAGTCCTAAATACTTGAAAAGGAGAAAACAAAATTGTTTGAAAAAAAAGAGACTAATCGTTGAGCCACCTAAGATTGGAAATTATGGCGGAAAAAAAAATGAACGATTATCATTGTGTACATGATTATTATTATTTTATTTTTATTCTTATTATTATCATCTTTTATTGTGACTAATTATATTACAGTAGTTTTTTGTTGACTGTATTACTAATTGTAATAATAAAAATATCAAATACAAGACTGAAGAACACCAAAAAAAAAAGAATGTTTACTCTCGTCGTGTTTATTTCTGGATCATAACTTTTTTGCAACCCCCACCCCCGTTCCCTATTCTATTTTATATGTGTGTGTGTGTTCTCTCTTTCCATCTCTGTTCCTCCCGTGGTGGAATCGGTCGTTGTCGGCGTTAGGCGGTTTTATTACGCGTGAAATATGTAATAATCCGCCCCGCCGATATTGTTCTTTTGTTACATATGATGGGGTAAATGTATGCGGATTGTCGTAATAGTTTTATGAAAGGGCCCACAGGATTTATGCTGATAATGACAACAAAAGAACGGAGCTCCCATGTATAGAGGAGACAATGGAATAGATGCGAACCATGCACAATTTATTATCTCCTTAGGATATAGGGAAATTTTCTCTGCTTTCCACTTTTCCTTATTCTTCTCCGAAAGCGCGCTTTCCCAAATCCCGATGCTGAAAGATGCACGGGGATTTCGAGGATTCAGTTTTATAGTTATACAGAATTTCAGTTATTTTCAGAAAGTAGAAGCTCCGCGGAACGGGATCGCAGTGAGCGCGTTTCCGGTGTCCTTTAGAGCATTGTTTAAGCGGCGTTAATTCAATGTCCCGCCAGATGGCGCCCTTAGTCCCTTCGCAGGCAGTATTTGCTTCATGAGCGCAAAACAGAAAAATCAATCAAATGTAGATATAATTTGAAAAATTGATTTCACTCAATCTAAAAATTACTAAACCACCTATTTTTATAGAATTTCCAAAATTCCTGATCCACGGTTTAAGTAAAGTTTTTAGTTCATTGAAAATATGTATAATAATAACATTTAGAGAATAATTGTGTTTTATTTTCCATTTACATTATTTTGGTTTCTATTGTTGCTATAAATTTGAGATATAAAAATATATATTTCAAATTAGGATTTTGACTCACATATTTGATTTCTAAAACAACCAATTTGTAATTATTTTGATAATAGTAGTTAACTTCAAGTCTTAATATTATTAACAATAATTCATACAGCTTCATAATAATTCAAAATAATTCATACAAACGACTTCATACAGCTATGAATTGCCTAACTTACAAATAAATTGTATAAATAACATTTGTTTAAATAATGCAATAGAAACTAACAATTATTATACTAATTAAATGCGTAATTTATGAAGAAATAAAACAAGTAAAATTGGGATTTAATTATTATTTATTTAAGGGAAAGAAAATATATTGTTAATACGGTAATTAAGTAGGGGAAAATGTTATATGAAATACAAATAGTAAACCCTGCGTTGCTCCAAAAACTTGAAGAGCTCCACAAAACAGGGAAAATCTCCGGAAATGCAATTCCACTCTATTCTGGTCTCAGGATCCATTTTGTAGCAAGCCACATGGACCAAAATCAGATTCCATGCCGGTGTCCACTTTTCGATGCGTTCCAAGCGTATCATTGGCTCACCAAGAGCAATCATCAGAGTCTGGAGACCTTCTACGGAAGTCTCCTCTTCTCTCTCCAAATTGACCAAAGTCTGCACCAATTGTCGCAATAGCATGTCGTTCGCATCGGTCAAACCATCCCAGATCAATGAGAAATCCATGTATGTTCCAGAAAATAGTTCTGTTAACGGTGTGATGACATGCACATCCTCAGGTTCAGAAATCGGGGTGTTATTTTCGAAAGACATGTTGATTACTGTTTGTTCGTTGAGATGTTCACTCGACTAGAATATAAATGACTTGAGATTTTTCTAATCCCAGTATTTCCCAGTACTTTTTTGCCGAAAGGGGGCAGAGTCGTCGCTCCCAATAAATTAAATATTTCGAGCAACAAAAGTACCCTTTAGAGATTTACCTGTTATCAGGTAATTTAATTTTTAAATATTCCAAGAATTTTCATTATAGGGTATTTTGCATTATATTCAAAAATATAATTTTCAAGTTTTCACTTCTAGTTTTCGGTGAAATTTGCAAATATGTCAATATAATATTTTATTGACCCTAATTGAAACCTTCTTACAATGCATCATTTTTCACCTATAATACCTCCTTTGTGTATCGTTACTAGTTCATGTTCACATTTAGTCTAGTTTATCAAGTTTCGGACAGACACGAATAGAATAGGAAACGGCAAATTCCGCCAAAATATCATTGTCAAATTAAATTCGATGTTTAAAGTTCCGTTTAAATCCAAACTAAACTTTGTAGCGTTTCCACGAATCTGTTGGTGGGTATCATGCGAAGTGTTCGTGAATCGGATTTCATTATTTTCAACATTTCTCTTTTCCATTTTCTTTCAATTCATTTACGTTTCTTTCTCTCCTGTTCCTTTTCTCTCTCTCTCTCTCTCTCGCGTATTATTTCGTTTTATTCTGGGCACCGGGGGATTTAGTGAATTGAAATGGAAATTGGAATTCTTTGTAGGTTCGTTAATGCCAAACACAATGAGGCATTAATTAAAAGCTCCGTTTTGTAATTGGCAAAATTAAGTTTTGGTCCGACGTATATAAGCTATATACATATATACTTATGTATAGTGTGAGGGGATTCCCCGTTCGAATAGGAATCATTTATCTGGATGTGGGTGTTGTATGTGGATCCAGGAGTGTGAGAGAGTTTGTGTGAATGCCTTCCAGACGTCGGATTTCCACATTTATATAGAAATTCTGGATTCTAGCTCTGTCTCTGTCCTGCTGTTTGTGTGCAAGAGTTGAGAGGAGAGATGAAGAAGCGCGTGGACAGTGGATGAGGTGGCTGTGACCACTGGGGTAGGTAGAACATTGGACGACGGTGGAGGCGGCGGCGGCGGTGGTGGCAGAGGCGGTGCGGTCCTATTGTGTCCCTTTCACAATAACCGACCCATTGAACGTGCATATTAGATAGGGACGTTCATCATTTCCCCATTTATAAAGCAATCGCTTGATTATTGCATTGCATAATGGCTAGTTTTAGTTCTCGCGGTGCATAATTCCCCACCGATTATTAATCAATTATAAAATCTGATGAGCAATTTACTTACGTGTCTCCCAGGACAATTCAACAACAGAAACACGCAATCTGATTATCGGATGATACACACTTTGATCCAAAGATCTTTTGTTCTATTACATATCCATATCAAGTATCATTTCGATCCTATACAGAAATCTTTTAATTTTATATAATACATTGCTTTTTTTTGTTATATTACTTCAATTTTGATTTATTCGAACTAAAAATAGTTGAAAAAAAATAGTATTTTTTTAACTCTAAGAAAGCAATAAGAAACTTATTAACATAACAAATTATACAAATCTACATCAGCGTTTCTCAACTTCCGAGTAGTTCAATTTTTAATTGAAAACTGTCGTTTTTGTAATTATTGTTGCAATAAATATGATTAATTGAAGTAAATTAAATTCAGTGTAGGTTTTGGCTGGAGACGGTCCTGGCTCTAATGGCGGTGATTTGTCGGATCTACGGGATTTCGCAGTGCGATGGATGAGAATAGCAGTAACAATAATAATAAAACGAAGAAGAATAAGGAACGGAGGAAACGGTGATTGAAAGTTGTGTCAAACATTGTCCAGCATTTTGAAAGGAGTCTAAAATGACTTCTTTGCATGTCACCATTGACAACAAAAGTTGCCTATTGTTTAGCTAAACAATACCATCATATCTCCTTGGTGATGAAAGGACGCCGTCTCTCTCGCGAGCACACGGTTCATCTCTATATCTGTCCTTTCCATTATCACGGCTCTCTTTATGTATGGCTCGATGCGGCATTCAGAACATAACAATGGGAAATGCGGTGACATTTTTATCGTGTGTACATAGAGGATAGAGAGAGAATCCGTTGCATGGATTCGCGATTATTGAATGTCACACGCTTTTGATGACTATCTATCTATATATCTCAACGTATCACTCTTTCTCTGCGCCCTCCCGTTACACCCGAAAAATTATCATTGCTCGATGACAAACGCAGGACGAGGAAACAAAACGACAACAAATTTGAAAGGTAAAAAGTAAAGCGTACACAGAAGCAAGCAAGGAGGAAGGAGAAACGTTTTCAGATAGGGTTGCCATAAATTATAGATACGCATCAACGAAAACCGGGAAAGGGAGATGTTGTAGCTTTCCTCTGGCGTCTTCTCGTTCTTCTCCTCCGCACCGCCACCGTTTTTTTTCGGCGTTTTTATTTTTCCGTCGCTTTTTGGAGGGCTCATTGTTTCCGAATCCATTGTTCATAATCAAATGAAAACCCATCTGTATCAACTGCTGCGCTCTCCCCGTTTCAGCAGGAAAATCTCGACTCGACTCCTCCTTTACACTCGATTTTCTAAAGATCTCCTCTCTTTTCCCGGATATCCTCCTCTCCTGCCAGCCTACCCACCCCTCTCACTCACTCGCACAGACGACCACCTACCACGATTATTCCGATTCAACTTGCTCAGACAAAAGTTATTCACGATTAATCAACAAATAACATGCAGTCACCGACAAAAGAGGATCCAAATAGTTGTAAGTGTGTATATCTTAGGTAACCATATGAATACCATTTAGGACCGGAGTAAGATCAGTCGCCCTTTCTATTGGGGGTAAACTGATTCGGTTCCTTTTAGCCCCATATTTTTATTTTGAATATGAATTGAATTTGATCAATAAAGTTCACCACCCATTTTCTCAATCTAATTTCCAAAATTAACAACATAATTAAAATAAAATATAAATTCTAAATGTTAGAAACTTGAAAACTGTTTAACTGTAAAACTGTTTACTAAGTAGAACGTTTTTTGTTGCAGACAATAGACGTTTGTTTAGAACAGTTGCAAAATTGAATGCAATGCCGTCTATATATATATATATTTTGTTTGTTTTCGTTTCGTTTTGTTAAACGGGCTTTCGAAATTGCCATCGCATAAAAATGCATGCGCAACGTAATGCAGATAATAGAAATAGAAATAATGAGATTCAATTGATTGTGCATGCATTGTTGGCCATTGTTGCGTTTTGTTCATCGTTCTTCTCCTCTGCGTTCCCTCTATCATTTGTTATTAAATTCATTTTGTTGTTGCCGTTTTTCATGCGTCTCTCTCCCTCTCTCTTTCTCTCATCAAGTTCGAATCGATACAATAAATAATGATGATAATAATAACAATTGTAATGGTTCTGATTCGTTCACAAAGCGGACAACGCACACGCAAATCAGGATGTTATTAATTGCTTCTTCAATTAATGATTCATTCATTACACAAATTGAACCAAACAACAGATTTAATTATATATTTATTTGCCGGCAAAAAGCGCCGGCACAAGCGTCCAAGGTGAGCCATCATCAATGGACGGATTGTTCTCGGTGCTGCGATGCGGCGGACATTGCCGGATAAGACAGGAATCCGAATTCCAATTGGTTTTCTCTTTCTCGATTGTTCAATCAGCGTTGCAACACGACGTAAATATCACTAGATCATAAATTAGAATATACAACAACAACAAAAAAAACACATAGTTTGTATCATTAAATATTTGTTCATCCCTCTCGTCTTCATCTTTTCCTCTGTCATTGTCGTGATTTATGATACTATTTATTTAGTCATTATTATAAATTAGAATCAAAATAGTTGTTTTTCTTATAAAGGGTAAGCAAATATTGCAAATTGTGACATAAAATGTTCGAATTATGTAATGTCGACAGATTTCAGTTCAGGCTTTTCACTGTACCATATCATATATTTGCAACTAATACGGATTTCCTATAATGTATTGCTAATGTTAATAGAAAACAAGCTCGAGTATCTTTACAAATCATTCATTTTCTCGGTAACAAAAAATGACACAATTATCGATTAACATTTAAATTAAAGCTAAATAATCAGGTTTTCCAACGTGTTATTCGATATATCTGTGGCTATTACGGATTTCCTGTAATTTATTGTCTAAATTGAAGAAAAAACAAACTATTTTTCAAGCTTCGTAGTGTCTTTACAAATCATTCATTTTCTATACAAATATCAAAGCACACTCCATTAAAAAACTAAGGTTAGATTTGTTATTTCCATTCATTTGGTCATAATATTCTTCCTCCTTTATTAATCTGTTAATCTTTTGACTGATGAATAGGAAATAATAGCATGAAGACACTATTTCTCTTTTCGTCATTATTAATTGGTTTCAACGAATTAGAGGTAAGAAAACACTGCATTTTAACTTGCAATGAAATGTTCAAATAGCTCAGATAATTAATTCTAACTATTTTTATATTGATTTAAGTATGTTTGTGTTGACATATTGTTTTTTATTTACAGCTGTCAGTTCAGTGACATTTAATCATCAAAAACAAAACATTAAATTGTTTATTATTATGTTTCATATTTAAGAGTTATACATGTTAAAGTGTGTATTCAGAAACTACATTAGCACGAACCAGAACTTTCATTCAAGCTTTTGACAGATACCGTTTAATGAATGGATTAGAAGTTCTATTTTTTGTTTTGTTCTAGTTTTTGTTGTTATTTATATTTGATTAAGATTCGTGTTAACTGAGGACCGGCTGTTGGATGTGGGTGGTTTTGGGAAGCAATAATTAAAATGTTTGAGTTAAGGGAAGGAATAAACAGCAAATAAATTGAAAAATACGAGAAAGACAGCAATAACGAACATGAAAAATAAAAGTGTGCAGCTTTTGTTGGGGGGGTGGCAGAATGAAGAAGACCGATAGTGTGTGTGGGAGGGAGAGAGAGAGAGATGCAGAGGTAAAGTGTGTGTGTGTGAGAGAG
>JAFMTC010001067.1:392933-445450 GCA_018845635.1 Nicrophorus orbicollis
TCGAAAAAAGCAGTGTCTTCACATTTTTGCTTATATCTCGAAAAGTATATGCGACAGATTGATGTTTGAGCAATTAAATTAAACTTGAATGTACACACTTTAAAACGGATCTATTGGTATAATTGTATCGTTTGTCATTTGGCTACAATTCACAGTCAAAGTTGAAGAAATGTTGTCTTAAGCATCGAAAAAAGCAGTGTCTTCACATTTTTGCTTATACCTCGAAAAGTATATGCGACAAATTGATGTTTCAGCATTTAGATTAAACTTGAATGTACATACTTTAAAACGCATGTATTGGTATAATTGTATCGTTTGTCGTTTGACTGCAATTTATTGTCAAATTAAAGAAATATTCTTTCAGCTATAAATATATTTTTGTTACTTTATATTAGAAAATAGATAGATTATATAGTAGTTGGTAGTAAGATATATTGAACTAATTTATTATTCTTAAAGGATACAAAGTAAGTACAAGTCATCCACTCGTAAAATCAACACTTTGTAGTTGATTTGATGGATGTCGGCACAAAGGTGATGATGGTGGTGGTAGTGGAGGTATCAAATGAGAGAGGTGAATGGAAGTGCAACATATGTCGCGTGTGCGAGTGTCTTCTTCATTTCAACACCCCCCATTAGTGGTCACACCCTAAATGTAAACACGTGTTAGTGTTAATGTGTGTGTGTGTGTGTATGGTATGCCAGTGTGTTGTATATATTCGATGCTTGCATCATCGCAAATGATGAGCTCATCCATTGGGTATTGTCTCTCTTAATGCAGTGTAACTGTAGAAATCAGCTGCTTTGTGTATTACACACATACAGGGCGCTATTGGCGCCAATAACGGTATTCAACATTCAACATTCGCGGAAAGCCCTTTGTGCTAACCACCGAAAGCGCTCACGCAATTAATTAAAGCCTCCTCGCCAAAATACATACACACACACACACACACCGTACAGTTCTGACCGCCGCACGTCATCACTGTCACGGGCAGAGAGCTTGACATTTCAACTTGAAAAACGAACTGCGGATATCAACAAAAAAAAACAAATAAAAATAATAAAAGAAGAATTTTGAACCACTTCTGATTTTGCTCGCACGATTCGAATGCATATAGCGGTAAATATTTGAATCGATGACCAACAACTTTTACCAAACTTTTAACACATCAAACAAACGGTACTTGTCAAGTAACGCGTAATATTTAGTAAAAAATAATGATGTATATTCAATTGGAGCTGATATTGCAATTCAGATTATAAATGAAGTGCATTGATTATGAGTTATCGTTATTTCTATCATATTCGATGTTCTATGATGGTGCGAGGAAAGTAAAATGTGTGTACAGGAAGAGGATATAAATTGGAAAGAGTTTAAAGAGGCGACGGATTTGGAATATAAATGTACGAGTATCTCTTGATTCGCCCCGTCGTCCAAGTAGAACCTTTCGCTTATTTCTTTTTCCTTCCATTATATATCGCAACTTTATTTTGCTGCCGATTGAGAAAGAGAGCGTGCGTGCATCCTTGGATGGGTCTTTTCTGGTGGGTAGGTGGGTGGATGAGAGTACGAGATGAGCCGAATCCCCGACCCATCCCATCCCAAGAACCAGACCAATAATCATTCTCTGTCGTCCCGTTACATTTCAGTGCACGTTGCCTGGAAATCATCATTTTTATCCATGACAACATTTCGACAATGCGAACCTCATTCTTGTGCCATTCTCTGTCAATAGACGGGACGGGAGGGCCGGGCCGTTGGGGGCGGCGGCGGAGGAGAAGCGGCTTCTACTGCCGCGGCCCGCCAAGCGATGCGACTTCTGTAATGGCTCATATGACAATGGACGTTAACAAAGAGACCGCTGGACCATTTTCATAAGCCATTGTATAGTTAGGTCGCGGACAGAGGCTCACTCTTATCAATATATTATACGTTATTACCGCAAATCGCAATAAGGGCACCAATAAAAGTATCTTAATTATATCCCATTATATTTTTCCATTGATCACACATCTTTTCATTCAAAACAATTCGCTCAATATTCTGAAATATAGGTACAATCATTAACACGAAGGCAGAGCTAAGCACACTTAGATTAATTGAAAATATTTGTTCTTATAAATTACAGAATATCTTAATCTTTTCAATATCATTCCTTATTAAATATATTCAAAAATATAGACGTTGAGTTTCCTTTAATCTTATAGAAATATTTGTTTTCTTAAATTACAGAATACCTGAATTTGTGTATTGACATTAATTTAACATGTTTTCTTTTATAAGAAATGTACTAATTGAAATGTAATTCCTTGCAAAATCACCTCTGTAATGATATATATCAAGGACATTTTTTTTCTACAAGCCCCAGTGGCCTAATGGATAAGGCATCGGCCTCCTAAGCCGGGGATTGTGGGTTCGAGTCCCATCTGGGGTACACATCTCTTTTTGCATTAAAATTATTAACATTTTCAACACTTATTAGAATAACAGATTTTAAAATTTCGTAATTCCTTACATCAATTTCATTGACTTAGTTATAAAATTTCCATTTTTCATTAATTTGGTGTTGTTTCTCTTAAGAACACTTCTTAAACTAAATGAGATTGACATTAATTTTCTATAATTTATTAATCTTTAATTAAAGAAGATTATAATTAAAATCTCTTAAATTATTAACATTTCCAATCGTGGTGAAGAAACTATATGTTATAAGCAATATAAATATGTTGTAAGCAATATGATAATTATTGAAATTAACAACCAATAGAATATTATCATAATTTTAGAGTTATAAATTACAATTTCTATACAAAAGTTGCTGTTAAATTTTATGTTGTTGCTGTCACATAGCTTTATTGTTAATATAAGTAATAGCCAATAGAATATTATCATAATTTTAGAGTTGTAAATTACAATTTCTATACAAAAGTTGCTGTTAAATTTTATGTTGTTGCTCTCACATAGCTTGATAGTTAATGTAAGCAATAACCAATAGAATATTATCATAATTTAAGAGTTAAAAATTACAATATGTTTATAAAAGTTCTAAAAACATGTTGTTAACTTTGGTTTTCTTGTAAGCAATATCGATTAGAATATTAATAAAGTTGTGTAAATTTTCAATTTGTATGTAAACCTTAACATATTAGTGTTAAGTGCGGTAGGTAAGGATTCGCCCTATAAGTAATTAGGGCTGTCACGCGGAAAAAATCCGCTTTTGGCGCGACAACAGAATGTCATATTTTCATTGCAAATGTCACGAAGAACATTACGAACAAAATGTTACTTCGCTTTTTAAATTCTCACGAAATCTATTTACATTACATACAAATATTTAAAGAAAAAAAAAACATGTTTTGCAAACATGCTAACCTTTTCTGGAAGTTGTTGCAAAGTACGTAATCCAAATATAATCCAGATCTTCTGGAGGCACAGAAAAGTGATATTTCAAAATAATAAAAATCAAACAAAAGATGATGACGATAAATCGCACAGCACTCTTCGTACATAAAGTCTTTCGGTGAATTGCGAACGAAAACATTGCGAGAGTGCTGCGGCGGCGTCGCGACGCTCGGCGTCTGCAGCAACTATGCACACACTCCGGCCCATCGCCGGAATCGCACTGAAACGCGTTTCACCGAATTGAATGGCACACGGAGAAGAGAAGAGGAGAGAGACAGAACAAACGCATGCGTTCGTTCATATTCAAATCGCCGAAACCGAATACATTGTTATTAAATTCTTCTTCAGATCTGTATTCTTCATTCGGATGCAATTAGGACCGAACTGTTACGCAATTGACGAAATTTTTCGATTCAACGGGGTACACATATGGACGGGATACGCGATTATTATTATTATTATGGCGCACTCATTTAATAATCTTAATGAGGCTTCGACATCATTAATTTAAAGATTTTTAGATTTATTTTTTCTTCGCTAATTCCCGCTGCAGCGCAGACGTAAAAAATGAAAAAGAAATAGGAGTGAAGTGTGTGAAACGCTGTTTATCAGCGCGAACATTTCCCTAATTCAATTTATTAATTGGATTTGAATTCATTATTCATATAATTAATTATACTTAATATTCTTTGTATAATGAGTGAATTCAGTGAAAAATTACAATTTGTTTATAAAAGTTAATATGTTTACAGTTTCCTAATTCGATTAGAATCATTCGTTAATCATTTTTATTCATTATAATTACGGTGGGAAATCAGTTAACGAACAGTTCGGAATGCGAACAAATCGAACAATATGTATATAACAAACACATATTCGGATAATGAACACGTTAAAGCTGGTGTTTGAAAGGAGTTTCTTTGAATTGATGATCGATTAACAACTAAGTATACGGATATCGAAATATGATCGTCAATCTTCAAAAATGAGTATCAAAAACTAACTATTTTTCTCATAACTCTACAACTACTCTCTTGATTTATAGATATGAATAATCTGCATACGTAATACCTTTATTCGCACTTGCCAAATAACGCGTTTGAAAAATTAGTATACCCAAAGCAAGAATTTAACTTAAACAAAATCCCTGCTATTACGATCCATATCTAATAGATACTGATAATCCCGTATTAGCTAAATTACGATGATTTACGAGTACTTGTATAACACTTGGAAAGTACTGCGTAATTAATTAAAATGTTTGCTTTACCATCGGGTTTAACTGTTGTGTCCAACCATTATTATTAATACTGTTGTTGTATAAATAATCTATGTATAAGAGATCTCACAAAGAATTTCTCATGTAGACGCATATCAAGTGTCTTAGTCGGCACATCTTTTTATACAAACAAATATACAAGTGCCAAGGGATTGATTCGAAGATTCCAAATCGATGCACTTCTTCATATAAACAACTGTAAGGAATTCGGGCCGGTCGTATTGTAAACAAACCACCCAAGCCGAATTCCATGGGAACGCTTAATCATCAAATATAAACAAAGCCCTACTCCCACCCCTTGATTAATAATAATTAACTTCGTAAGTAGAATATGTATTTAGAAGTATCCGATCATACAAACATTTCGTGTTTGCTTTACGAAATATGTTCGTTAAGCGATTACCCACTCTACAACGTAATTATAGCCCTTTATAATGTATGAAAAAAAGGAATGCGGGTTAATGTAATACAATATAAAGCGTGTTTCAAACAATAACTAGATATTCCATATAATACCGAACTATGGTAGTTAAATTATATAATTTCTACCACACTCGTAATACTAGTCACTAGTGTTAACCAAAAGAAAAGGATCGCATCAAGTAATGAAAAAAAAATCTTTGTATTTCTTTATTATTGTTGTATTGAGTTTATAGTTGTTGCAACAAATGTTATTATTATTATTTTTTAAATATAGAACTGTTTTGTTGTTTGAAATTGTGACGAAACTATATAAATTATAGATCAATCATTTGAAACTTTTGCAATAAATCATCTATCAAGAACAACTATTCGCTCTGAAAACATAACAAATGAATAATAGCGAGAGATTTTGCAATCGAAGTGGTCGTGCATTGTGTGTGGGTGGGTGGAAACATTGCGATGTACGAAACGAAACGGGAGGAACTGTTTAGCAATTTAAGTTCAGATTTTGGTTTCAGATGATGGCGCGGGGCAGCGGTCTTTTGTGCCGGTCTAATTGTCCGTTCCGCATTATATCGGGGGGATAGCCCATGCATTCACACACACACACACATTCATCCAATGCCGTCTCTTCCTCCTCCTCATCCACCACCACCACCCCTTGTATTAGTAGTAGTAGACGAGTTTATATAGAAATGCGGCGCGTTGTCGATAAGGAAACCCATTTTATTTGATGGCGAGTACGCGATTGTTCGACTGGATTGACTGCCATTGTCAACGGCACGTCTTTTCTATATGTATGAATGTAGACACCCGTGGATTCACACAATGGCTATTCACTATTTAATCGCACCGCCTTGCCTGCATGTACGAATATATATATATATATAAGTATACGTACACACACACTCACACTTGCGAGGTGCGCATATCTCTAGATGTAGTCGATAATTTTCTATATATTTCGGTTGTGTATCGAAACATCTTTCTACTTCACATAATAAACTTTTAATCCGCGAGGAACGACTCCAACAAAAGCCGTTTTATTACTTTTTGTTTCGCCATTGTACTTTTTCTCTCCTTCCTCCCTCACTTCCATCCATCCATTGTTAAGAAAAGGTGCGCGCACTCACATATACACCCATATACACCTTACCTTCATCCTTCCAACGGGAGGACGACTACAATACCCAAAGTCCTTCTAAAATTCAATCAAAATTCTATGTATACATACACATTCCTCGCGCACACCATTATTCTCTGCTTTCTTTGATGGAAATAAATATTTGTATTTTCGTCTATTTCGGTTTTAATTAACAACACAGTTTTATGGAAGATGGTGGTAATGATGGGTGGTTGGTTACTACTTCAATTCTATGCATGCATGCGAATTTACGCAAAGCGGAAATTACGCAAGTGAATTTACGAGCTGATAGGTGCAGTCGCAGCAGCTCCCTTGCTGCAGGCAGCAATCCATCAATTCGCAGATAACACACACACAAACACTTCATATGAATGTAGAGATTGGAAAACGTTCGGAAGTCTAGAAATAACGTGGGCGGAGAAATAAAATCGTGCCTGCCTTTTATTTATAATAAACCATTACACATTACTAATTGAACGCTACATGTCGTATTAATATATAGCACTATATATTACTTCCAATTATTAACATTTACCTATTATTTATGTATAGTTTTTTTATATATCTAAAAAGAAATATTATATTTATGTATAACTGAAATCTTATTCAAACGTTGAAGAATCAATATAATATACACATTGTTGTTTTGCGCAAAGGGAAGGTAAAATCTAAACAGCGAAACTTACTTTAGACTTTAGGCTTAAGGATATCTTTGTTCCTCTCTAGCATCTCCTCCTTCTTGTCTTTTTTGGCCTTGCTCAGGAATTTATCCATTTCTTCGAGGTTAGTTTCGGAGGGGATCTCTTTCCTAGAACTGGCGTTATTATCACCACCTCCACTCTCATCTCTATCCGCCCATTTGCCATCATAGACATCTCTATCCACATACTTCTCATTACTGTAATCATCCCTGTCTTCTCCTTCCGACAAAGGACCGTCGTGTCTGATTTGCTCGCCCTCATTGGGTAGATACTTGTTGATCTTTTGATCCTTCTCATCTTGCTGCATCTGGCGAATGCAAAGAGAAAGTATAGGGATACATATTAATTGAATGAACTCGTGAAGTCTATAGTCGAACAAACCTTCTTAGGATCTCTATCGATTGGTGAATCCCTATCTCTGCTACCGCTGAACGACCTGCTCCTATCCCTGGACCGGCTTCTGTCATATCTGCGGTCACGGAAATCCCTGTAGCCGCCGCCGCCCCTTTGGAATCTGCCTCTCGGACGGCGTCCTCGGTTGAAGTAGCGTCCGCCACCTCTGCCACCGCCTCGATGATCTCGATCGTATCTGTCTCTATTGTGGTAATTCGCACCGTTACCGCCGCCTCCGCCTCCTCCACGGCCACCTCTCGAGTAATTATTCCTTGGATTTTGGAATCTCGGCTTATAGTAGGTGCCTCTGTCATTGAATCTACCTCCACGGAAACCACCCCTTCGTCGTCGCCTGTCGCCCGAATATGAGCGGGAGCGCGACCTACTGCGAGAATAATAAGAGCCTGAACGAGACCTGGATCTGCTGTAATAAGACCTGGAACGACTGCGGTAGCTTCTGGATCTCGAACGAGACCCGCTGCTTGACCGACTGTACTTGCCAGGTCCACGAGAATGAGAACGAGATCGTCGGGGCGACCTGCTTTCAGTGCGTGGACGACCTGGCGGCTCTGGAGGTTTACCACGTCCATCTAAACGTTAACAGAAACAAAAAATGTATTAGCACATCACATCGTTCGCTAAAATTTTCGAAAATATATGCATACCAAATCTATCCTTTGGTGGCTGAACGGCCGGTGGCATAGGTGGCAGGTTCTTGGGAGGCGTCACGAGTCTGAAGTTTCCGAACTTATCCAACACCACTTGACCTGGTGGTATAGGGTTGGATTTTGGTGGAACTGGCATTTTTTTCTTACCCAACATCTCTGGCTCTTGCTTTTTGCCTCCTGCCTCTTTTTGCGCCATGGCCTTGCGAACAGACATATTTTTCTCGGGTACCTGCGGCACTACTTTCTTCGGCGACTCCTTCAAATGATCCCCGTTCTTCTCGTGCATCCCCATCAACATTGGATCTTCCGGCCAATCCTCGCGGTCATTTTTTCGCTTAAATCTGGATGTGCTGACAGGAGCAGGAGCGATGTGCATTTTCCACTTCTGGCTATTTCCCATAGATGATACCAAATCCGTTTCGGTTGGCCTAGTCGGTTTCGGTTCCCTAGAAGGTGAAAGAGATGGTATTCCTTTCGGACTAACATCACTCATATCAGCTGCGCCCCTAAGATGAAAAAAATACATGTTATATAAATGAAAAAAATATATTCACAAACACAATTAGTATTACCTTTTGATATCTTTACCTAATGCATAATAGGCATTCAATTTTGTTTCCAAATCATCAAAGTCGGTTAAACTTTCAAGCAATTTCCTACTGTAACCGACTTTCTGTAGCAAATAATTTTCATCATCGTCAGAGTGTCCATGTTTCTTGCTGCTTCTCTTACTACTACTACTATCCTTGATTCCCAACTCTTTTTTCAGAGCATCGCGTAATTCATATTCATCCAATTTTCTCTTCAACTTTTTATCTTTGCGTTTTTTCTTGCTTTCTTTTTTGGACTTTTTATCCTTCTTCTTTTTCTTCTTCTTGTCATCTTTCTTGTCTTTCTTCCACTTTTCACTCTCCTCTAAAAACTTTCTTACCTTGTCCTCGTAATCGGTGTCCCCTAGTTTGGCAGTTTCAAGAAAAGAGCGTAGCTTCGCCTCATACGTATCTCCGCTGGATTTCGGTCTTTCCAAAGAGAAGTCCAAATTGCTGGTACTGCTAGCAGGTTTGTTAAATTGATAGGTGGCCGAGCTCTCGTGAACAGGATCCATCATAGCCATCCTCTTGCTAAGTGGCGATAAAGAACTCTGCTTTTCGCGGCGCGAACGAGATCGATGCTTCTTGCGTTTTTTAAAGTCTGAATCTCCAGAGCTCGAGCTTGAATCGCTACTGCTAGAGGATGAACTACTGGAACTATCGTTGCTTCCGGATGAACTTGAGCTCGACGTGGAACTCGATCGTCTGCGGTTCTTTCGCTTCTTACTTTTCTTCTTTTTCTTCTTATCCTTCTTCTCCTCGTCTTCCGGTTTTAATAAATGTTTCAGTGCATCATTAACATCGGTAGACTTTCCGGCACCGCTCAAATTCGGCAGCAGCAGCTCAGTGGGTTCGATCAAGTTCTTGGGTGGTTGAACTTTATTCTTCAGGAACTCCAAACTGTTCTGGGCTTCTTCATGGAATGGTATTATGGACAAGCAGCTTTGGTAAGCGCCTTTAGCTTCCTCGAATTTGTTTTCTTCTTCGTAGCTGCGTCCAAGCGCAACGAGAGTTTCACCCATATATTTCCTGGCATTGGCATGATTCGGATTTAGCTTCAAAGCAGTTTCGAAATCTTCTATCGCTTTATGGAAGTTACCACTATTCGCATAAAGAGCACCTCGTGCTACTAAACCTTCAACATTCTTCGGGTCAATGTTCAAAGCTTTATTTAAACATTGAAAAGCTTCCGTATGACGACCTGCTTTGAAGTGATCAATACCATCGGCAACGTTGCTGTATGCCCACTTGCTGGCTTGCTGCTGCCTGAGTTCGCTGGCGTACTCAGAGTCTGGGAATTTTGTCCTAAATTAGGGAAGGAAACAGTCTTATTAGAATATTCCACTATCGAGTATTGGCGAATCTCTTACCTAAGCATGGAAATATTAGAACAGTGCTTGTCAATGCCCAATTGCGTTGACAAGTGCGAAATATTGTTGGGATTGTTGAAGCCAACACTCCGCTCAAGCACAGTATCATAGGTTTCATTTTTGTGTTCGAGTGCTTTCCTGTAACCACAAATAAACAAGCGACCGTTTTATACTTCTGCCAGGAACCAAAAGGCATATAAATATTGATAACATTAACATTCATTAAAACCTAAAAATCATCATCAATGGGTCTAGCCTAAGGACAGAAACTAGACTCAAAGAAGATTAGTTATAATAAGAATACTTATAGACTATAATAGAAATTATAATTAATATACATACCAAATGAACAGGAAAACAAATTAACATTCCCATAGCATTTAACTTATTCCTGTATACACTGTATATTTTTGTGTGGGCAAAATTATTGATACGTTTTTATCTGTGATATTCGTTTTTGTTATTTTTGAGCACAAATATTTGTTTGCATTTTCCAAAGATCGTTTATATGTATGTAACTTTACATAGGTTTTTAGGCAATTTTTACAACAACTTTTCTGGATAGAGTACTGCGAAAAACATAGCAAGAGCTTAACACAAAATATTCACCAAAAACAAAAATAATAAAATAAAATTAAATCCATCTTTGTTGTCTCACCTGTATTCATTTTGGTCAATCGTAGAGGGGAATGATAAAATTACATATATTTACTGTAGTTTTATATATATATATGGTTTATATGCCCAATGGTGCAACTTTACTTGTGCGGAAATTTTTATTATTTTTGTAAACGATTGAATATAGATTTTTTTGTTCTGTAAGAGCAATGCACAAATCTTATGTTTTGGTTTTTTATATGTACTTTAAACCTACGGATAAAAACATATTTATCAACTTATCTCTCTTTCTCTCTCAAGTGCAAATCACACACAATCCCAAAATGTAATTGCATTAATCCATAAAAAGCAATTGAAATCAAATCAAATTTGCTAAAGAAATAATTTAACAACAGAAAATGGTAGAATTATATTCAAACTTACTTGTATGCAAGTGGCAAGTCGTCCGCACTTATTAATCCTAACGGCGGCCGAATTTCAGGATCTGTCGGTTGCTTTGTGGTCCCTTTCATACCACACATAATCTTATCCGTATCCGCGATTACTTCAAGAACTTCACACAGCACAGTGTCATTCATCATGTAATTCCTACCAACACCTTTCCTATCAACAGCAGGGATTACATTTGCCACTGGACAGAAAGCCTGACAGCAAATATTTAATTAATATTTATGTTGACATTGCACACTGTGAAATTAAACTAACCTTAACATTAATGTCCGCTACATAATGGACTGGCTCTCCTAATCCCGAAGTGCAGAGAACTTTCAACATCATTCCAGATTGAGTTTTGCTCACAATTGTTCCCAAAATCAGATGTCCTATTTTAACACTCTGCAAAAATAAAAGAAACAAATCAATAAATCTCACAATCAATAACATGACATTGAACTTACATCTCGGAAATATTTCAATCTGCTCTGCTTATCCACATTGATGTAGGTTTCGAGGGAGGGTATTATGGCATACATGTCTTCGGAGACAACTGCTGCCTGTGGGATTTCTGTTTTATCGAAGTTCTCTTTGGCGTACAGCACATCAGCTTTTCTCGCCATGAACTGCTGAAGCTTCAATCGTTTACCACGATCTTGGAAGCTCAAATGCTTGTTACGTCTATTGTGCACCTCATAGTTTACATCCCTGAATTTTGATCCATCCTGTTCACCGTGTTCACTTTCCCAAATTTTCTCAAATTGTTGGCCGTGATAATTAATAGCATTCACCACCAATTCTGAGCTAATCGACTCCATTATGGAGCGCGAATGATTGTTGAAAACGCAACTTTCCAGCCAATTATTCTGCACAAAGAAAAACAATGATATATAGAATATGTACCTTTTTTTTGTTTCAAGTTAAATTGTATATGGGTGAAAAATTCGATACCGGAAACATGGCGAATGACAAAGTGGGTGGAGGGTAATTATTGTACTTTCAAATTAAACGATTATTCCGATTCTCACGGGTAAACTTATGCAATTTTAACAATTAATTAGAACAACGAACAAATCTGCGCGTATCATGGTCACAAAAAACACTGCAGTTATATCGAAAAACAGATTTTTACCTGACGCTTTCATTGAACACAACAACCGCTGACATCAAACTATTTTGTGATGGCGTCTCTTGCAGTTGCTTTCAACTGTGACCAACGTAATACGATCAAATGGGCGGGCTTTTTGAATAATGTTGCTCTCTTGTTAGGCAACATAAACCTTTAGGCAATAAACCTTTACAGACTACTTCACTCTCTTATTAGGCAACAATCAACGATTCAATTATACGTTCCATTTCATATTATGCAACTGATTTTAAGCTAAACAATTGAATAATTGACTACACCCATACCTCGCTATACGGCCGCTCTTTATACGGCATTTCGTAATAACGGCCCTGTTCAATTAAGGCACGTTTTTGATTTACGGCCTAATGTTATGTTTTTACGCAACAGATTAATAAAGTTTGCAGAAAATAATATTTTTTTCACACAACTGATGCAAATTGGTTAGAGCCAGATCTACTTTTTTATATCATCTGTACTTTGGGAATTACCACCAATTCTTAGAAGTAAATTAGATTAAAAATTTAGATTCAAATCAATTTCCAAAGTGTTGTTATTAATTAAGAACGAGGATAAGACTAAAAAACAACATTCTCAGATTAACATTACATGCATTTTATTATGCAATTACTACCTAAGTCTTTATGTAAATAAACCTATTTGCTTTATTTTACTATAAACATAATTGCAATTACATTCCACATAAAGTGTCTAGTTTCATAACTCAGTTTATAATCAAATCTAAACAAGATATACCAATAATAATAACTTGATATTCTTTTAAGAATGTTTCTAGAAAACATGAATCGCTACTGTTGCTAACGAACTACTTTTAATTTAACTATAAATGTATGTGTAATTGAATGTTATCTAATATTTCGCATGTAGTAATGATCTACTAGTGGAAGATTTCAAATAATTATATATTAATAAAAATATAATAAATATGTAAGAGGTTTTCAGCAAGGGAATTTATTTCTTTTTTTTGTATTTCGTCTTTTTAATGTAATTATGATTGAATAATAATATTTTGAACTTAATACTTTCATTTAATAAGTTAAATACAATGAGTACAGCTATTTCATTTCATTATTACGACCCTATTTCAGTTACCCTTCAAGACTTGTTGTACAAACACTTTAATTGGTTGCATGAATGCAGATAACAGAAACTGTGTACATCTGGAATGTTTCCAGAACTAAGAATTTGATAATTAGCAGGACATCGCTAAACGAATAAATAATAACAAGTTATTATGTCATGATAACATGCATATGATTATGTGTGAATTGTTTTAATTTTGTTTGGTTTCTTTACGGACGATAAGGACGTGTAGAAAATAAGTAAAATGCACTTAGGAAAATTTGTTTCTCTTGGACGCATTCTTATCGCTCTTTCGCAGATGCAGCATAATCATGTAATCCGGTTATCTTCGATAGATTTGGACGGTTACAGCATACAGAAAAATGTGTGCAATAATATATTGTTGTTGCATTCGGCTCTTAACAATATGCGAAAATAGAGGAGAAAAGAAGAAAGCGACGAGACCAGATAGTATGGGTCATACCGAGGGTATCGAAATAAAATTGTAAATATTATTCAAATCAAATTATTATTTTTTACCGTTCAAATGGCTAGCAACAAAAAAAATGTTAGATAAGATTGAATTATCTGCACGTTGAATCCCTTTAAAAGAACAGATTCGAGGAGTTTTGCTTCAGTTGAGCCATCGACATGGATCACAAAGCAACATTACTGCTAGGTAACATCTCTCTAGTCTAATAGTAGTCTTGTGTAAGTTTAAAACTAATTTCTTATTTTCTTCTTCTTTGTATTGCAGTGTTAGCAGCGGTTCTCGGCTACGCAAGTGGCTTTGAATCTCTGATTCCGGAGAACAAGGAATTGGTTTACCATTACCATGCTACCATCAAGGCAGGCACTCACGTACCTGCTTACTACTCCTCTGTCATGGTGCTCGATGGTAAATTGCACGTCCAAAACGACAGGAATTCGACCTTCATGCAATTCTCCGACCTGAAGTACAAGATGCACAATGGCAAGTACAACGAATGGCATGAAATTGAAGGAACCGAACTTCCTTTGCCAGCCGAATTAGCCGAGTTCTACAAGACTTTCCAAGTCGTCCATGACGCCTCTGGAGTTGCCGTCGGTCTTGCCACCGAGTGCGAAGAGGAATTCGTGATCAATTTCCAAAAGGCTTTGGGTTCGGTCATGCAATTGGACATGCAACATTTGAAATTGGATTCCGATAAACCTCATGCCTTCCACAGCGAAGAATACGGTCTCCACGGTAAAACCAGGCAATTGTACAACGTCCAACCGAGGAAAGATCATGTCAGAGTTGAGAAGATGTTGGAAACCGACGGTAGCGGATACCTGTACGAGGCTTTTGCTTCTAACGTTATCCTGCAGAAGTGCGATGTAAAATACGACGAACCAATGACCGCTGATAGCCAACGCGTCTACAATATCATCAAGAAAGACGGTGGACACGTTATGGATAAAATTGAAGCCACCGGCGGTATTTACTACCATCCATTGGAAGGTGAATCCGAAGCTTTCCACGTATTCTCCAACGTATCTTTGCATTTGTTGACCGTCGAACCAATCAAGACCAAATTGGAATGCGGATTCAGGAACTTCCAACATGGCTTCGACTATCGTACTGTCAAGTTTGATGATGTTGTTGGAACCCCATTGCCAGACATCACCAACGGCAGACGCCATTGGAAGCAAGAAGATTTAGTCGAGAAGGTCTACAAAATGCTTGGCGAAGCTTGGCAATACTTGAGACATCACCATATCGATGCCAAACCAGTCAATCACGAAAATGGTCAACTGGTCAACCGCATCGTCAGACTTATGTCACACATGGACTCTACCTCTTTCAAGAAAATGCACGAAAAACTCTTGACCACTATCTCCGAAGAAGATAAATTCAAAGAAGTTTTGCAGATTTACTACAACATTGTACCACTCGTTGGAACCAGCGGAGCCATGCATCACATCAAGGAATTGGTCAAGGCTAGGCAAGTAAAAGAAAATGTAGCCATTGATATGCTCGAAAAGATGGGTTTGTTCGTCAAAGCACCTACCAAGACGCTTGTAGATGATATGGAAGATTTGATGAACCTGGGCGATGACTGCACTTTGAATACACGCAAAGCCGCACTCTACTGCTTCTCCAATATCGTACAAAAGGCCACCTCCAAGGAAATCAGACATCACGAGAAAGATACTTGCAAGCACTCCTTGCCTGCACCAAGATGGAACACCGCTAAATTCCCAAGCACCAAACATTACCAAAAGTACGTCAATGAAATCATGAAGAGATTGAAGGCTACCGAAGACTACAACCTCAGAATCCACTACATGCAAGTCTTAGGAAACATGAGAATGGATTCGGTTGTCGAGCACTTGATCCCAGCCGTAGTAGGAGATATGTTTGATGATGAATATTTGCGATTGGTTGCCGCCAATGCCATCATGCCAATAATCAGCAGGAACCCAGACCTTCTCTTCCAAACCTTCATGCCAATCATGAGCGATGAACATCTCGGTATGCCTTTGAGAATCTTCGCTTACTATGTGATCATGGAATCCAGACCAAGCCTGCCCCGTATGATTAACATCTACTGGCAAATGGTAAATGAAAACTATAACGATCTGTACCAATTCCACTACACCTACATGAAGAGGATGTCTCAAACTACTGACCCATGCTCCGAATTGTTTGCTGTGAGGCTCAACCAAATCTTGAGGTACACTGAAAAGCCAGAGTTCTATGGAATTACCGGATACAACATGATGGATTACAACAACAAACTGTACAATGCTGGATTCAAAATGGATCTTATTTCGATCGTTAAAGATAACACTATTTTCCATAAGTTCTCTACTCAATACCATTTAGATAGGATTACAGTCGGAGATTACGAAGTTATGGTTAGAATCGAAGGCATAGAAAAGGATTTAGCCAATTCATTGAAAATTGAAATTCACAACCCAAGCGGTTCCCTCTTCAATATTAACAATTTCATGAAGGTTCTCAAAGACATCCAAACCAACAAGGACTTCCGATTGAACATTGTTCTCTCAAAGAACAACCTATTTGTTATGGACTATAACTACAACTGCGATAACATTAAAGATATTTCAAAGTTCTTCAGTTTGTGGACCGACGAACAAAGCAACTTGGTCAAACGGCTAATCGATATTGAATATATGTTCAGTACCACCGTCTTCATGCCATCTGACATTGGTTTTCCAATTATCTTCCAAAGATACATTCCAACTGTGAATTACTTCGATTTCGAAATCTCCAAGGAGAATGCCAACAAATTGATTGCCTTCCACATTGACAGCACCTGGAAAATGTGGACTTACTCAAGACATGGCCTTTCCTTCTACAATCCAATCGCCGATGTTTGGCAAGGTGTCAACAAGTACCATGCTTTGGATACCTCTCTCCCGGCCCGTTTCGATATGGTCTTCAACCCACAACAGAGAAGCTTGAAACTGTCCTGGAAGAGATCCGAATCTGCCGAGAAAAATATCATCGGCCTCAAATCCCACGTTCAAACCATTGTATTCGTTAAGGATGATTTCGAAACTAAATTGTTGCAGAAATGCAATCCGAAGAACCAAAACTTTGAAGTTGTTGGATTGCACATTGATGATGCTGTAAGTTATTTCATTCAATACTAAAGGACTGTTAAATAAATAATTATTTTTAATTTCCGCAGAAAGTACTCAAGGAAGTTGATGATGTTAATACCGGCTACAGAACTCTCGTCCAAACATTCGATTCTGATCGCCACATGGAAAACCTAAACTTCATTAATACCAAAAATTTATTGGACTTGTTGGAATTCAACCATGAAACTGTGGTTGGTCATCTGCTCTCTGTTGTCATGCATTGGTATGACATCATGTTAGTGCAGCCGAGACCAGTTAAGAATGGTCTTCTTTACAAAATAGAACCAAGTCTGGAATTCCCGTGCACCCAGAACGATCTTACAATCCGTTTGAACTCTGAATTTAAACAATGCGATACCGTTCTTAGGCCTGGAATCAAACGCAACTGGCGTGCTACTTATGTCCTCAAGAATAAAGAAAAGGCTGTCAGGACTTGGGATGTAACCTTGACTACTGAAGCCAATACCGGACAGACATGGAGAGGTCTTAAGATGCAAATCAGCCGTTCGATCCCTGGACAAAACAACTTCATGATTTGCTTGGACGGATCTAAGAAGTGGAAGAACGACAAAGTTGAATTAAGCTTGGACGTGGCCACCACTCATTCCGAAGGGAACACGTGCAGCGACGGCGATGTCATTTTGAAAATTACCGGTGTCGGCGAGAAATCCGAGGAGCAAAAGTCTGGAAAACACCAGTACAAGCTTTGCGAGGAGCGTCTGTGGACTGATATCGAGGAACTGCAAACACTGGAATGTTACGAAGCTTACCATTCTCTCAGAAAATACACATTCAATGTTAAAACTATTAACATGCCAACTGAATACATTTCTGGATTATTGGCCAAGATCCACAACAAATATTACAAACCCTTGATCGAATTTGAAAGGTCCAGCAAAGTAATAGAGAAGGGCACAACCGAGATGATCATCGAATACCCAATGGGCAGCATCGACTCCTACATTACAATTCACACTGAAAAATTCGATATTAATATGTTGGTTCCCAAAGAGTGGTACTTCTGGAACATACTCATGAGGCCAGACAATACCGAAGGATCTAGAATTCTGAAATCGATGCACCGTTTGGGCATGACTAACATCTGCCTTATCGATGAAGCTTCCCATGATAACCAAGATGATGAGCACGTTAAATTCGAAATGCCGACCGAATGGACCATGTACATTGGTGACGAAGAAACTAGCTGCCATCACGGCGTCTTCACCAAGAGGATCGAGGGAACTAACAACATTGTAAGTCAAACTTAGCACAACATATTTGTTGATTTACAATTCTAATATTTGTTCTTATTTTTTATAAATTGTTAGGCCGTAAGAGTTCTCCACAATTCGCATACATTCGAAGTCTACCCCAAGGATGGCCATTATGTCTTCAACGTCGACGGAAAGGAGCTAACTGACACCCAATATACCTGTGAATGGGTATACTACATGTGGGTGAAGGAGAGCAACGTCGTCAACATCATTACCAGCCATTACGAATTCAACATGTTCTACGATGGAAAACATTTGGAAGTTATCATGCCCAAATTCAACAAACAATTCTTCGGAAAATGCTTCGACAAAACTCATTAATTACATTTAATCAATTCACGCAATTATTATTATTAATAATAATATATATATTTTTATAATGCAAATTACATTTTTCGTTTGTCTTATTATCCTTATTCCATTATTTGCTTAAAATACGAAAGTACCACTTTTCTTAATCTTAGCCTTATTGATGAAATCCACATAAGAATTAATCAAATTATCCATCTTATACGCTTGCGGGGTTTCGCACAAGAACTTCGTTTTGGTCATGACGTTTCCTATGGTCAATTGGAAATAGGTGTTGCCCGAAGACCAATTGTTCAACTCAGAGAATTCGTATGTAATCAGTATGTCCTAAAATAAAATTAGAAATTAGGAATTTAACTACAAACGAAATACATTATTTACCTTTGTTTGTGGATGCATAATGTTAACTCCGGTTTTGTTGATGACGAAGTACACAATGTCCGGATAACTGGGCTCCGAAGTTTGCTTAACTTCGAAGAACGCCGATCCGAAAGTCGGCCAAGAGTGAAGCACCTTGAGGAATTTGAGTTTAGCCTCTTCCACCGTCATATTTCCTGCTGCGTTGAATGCGTTTGTTATTAATTTACGCAGATCGCTCGAAGACTTGATCTTGTACAAATCGGTGGGAACAATTTCTTTAAGAATTTTCGGAAGCGCTGCTAATGCACCGAATGCGTTGTTTTCGTATTTGACATGAAGGATGTAGGTTGCTAATTGCACGGCCTCTTGCATCGTGCACTTGTGATAGCCTCTCAAGTATTTGGGGAGTTCTTGAGCATAGTGGAATATGTAATCGGCGACTGGATCCTTTCCTGGCACAGTGTTCATCCATACTGTCTTCATGAAGAAGATTTGGAAGGCGGCCTGCACTTGGGCCGCACTGTTCCACGTCGGTTTGCTCCTCTTCAACCATTCAAACAGTTCTTGCAAGAAGTCATAAATGAAATAGTTGTCCGGAATGGTAAACACTTTGTCGGCCATCATCACAACCAGATTGAAGCCATCGGTCGAGTTCAGCGCTAAACGGGCTGCAATTGCGTTGCAAATATCAGAGGCCTTGCTCATCGAGTCAACCTCCATAGCCTCATCGTTATCGTCCGGCAAATAGATCTTGTGGTAAATCTGCGTGGTTCGATGTTCAATAGCTTCAACCTCGACGAAGAACGGTGTTTTGATTCTAGGTCCGACCTTCTGGATTTTAGCCAATCTTTCTGTGCAGAGTGCAGCTACAGGATGAGTACGCGAATTCAAGAATTTGTTCAGCTCAATCATGAGCGGAGGACTGCATGCAAATAATCCTGTCGCCAAGTACATCAAATCCCAGCCGCGCTCCTCGCTCAAATTAAACTTGTTGAAGGTCAACTGCCTCATAATCTGGCAGTAAACTTCATCCTTGAGCAAGTCGTGCTTCAAAGCACCTTCGAAGATTATATCCGTATATTCACTGCTTATTTTAGGTTTCGGTGCAGGAAGATCTCCCATATACTTCATTATTGCCATGAAGGATTCTACGGAATTCTTTGATAGTTCATCATGTTCGAATAGTTTCTCCAGCAGCGGTTGCCTCATCGGAACATTAGTATATGTCCAAAGCTCTTCCTTTGAGGTTCTTCTAGCTGCGGTGAGAACAGAAGCTCTTGAAGTATTAGTTTTTCGTACATTCTTGAAATGATCGGCTGCGTAACTCGCTAAGGTATACAATTTCAATCGTTGCATCGTTGCAATCACATTCTTGGTCATCTTTCGTTCGAAGATTCCTTCCTTCTTAAATGCAGACAAGATACTTGCTGGAGGTTTGTGCAGAGTCGGTAAAATTTGAACTTGTTCCATCGGGAAGTCACCGACCTTTCCATTGAGTTCTCCGTAACCCCAAGTGGCGTTAGCAATGCTCTCTCCGCTCAACCCGTTCTTAAGCACAATCAAATCGCCACGTTTAATCACCAAGAACGATGGATTCTCGCTCGGATGCTTATAATCCTGCACGGCAACAACGTAAACCGATCTCTTCTTCAAACCATCGATGATGTAAAGGATCAAATCGTGACATTGCTTCGCTTCAAAACTTTTGAATACGAACTCCTCTTTCCGAATAGTGTTAAGTGTGAATGTCGGAATATTCGAATCGGTTTCAAAGCTGATATACGATATCTCCGAGAACATCAGTTCCATTAAGATTTGCTCCTGATCATCAATCATGTATATGCCCGTCCAGTTGATTGCCAAGATCATGTTGTTCTTGGGCAGTTCCGGTCCAGATGTTTTGATGACTTCAAAGAACTTGGAGAAAAGAATGGGCCACGTAAATTTAGCGTACTTCACGATGTCCTCCTTAACGGAAATAGGAGATTTCTTGTTCTTCACGCAGCTGCTCTTGTTAAACGCTTCCACAATCTTCTTGTCCCAAGAGGAATCCTTCTGATTCAAATACGTGGGGATATAATCACCGATTATCTTCATCAAGACCTTCTCGTTCATATTAATTCCGTACTCTATGTAATATTTCTGTGCTGCGATTGCGGCGATGTCTCCATTGGAGCAACGGTACTCTCCGTGTTTGATGCCGTTTATGATTTGGCAGTAAATTAAATCTGTCGAAACCGCGTCCGTTGTCGCATCGTGCCACGGCACGAAGATTTCCTTCCTGAAGTACAGTTTCCACGGCACCGATTTTTCAGAGATGCCTTGATCTTTGGCGTGTTGTTCGCATTGCGAAATTGCATCCATAATATGCTCATTGCCGCTTCCCAAAGACATGACCGTATCGCATACAGTAATGAACAACGAGAAACCAAAGTTGTCCTTGAGGTTCAGACTTTCCGAAATTTCTTTGCAGATTTCTTCAGCAGTTGTCGCAGAATCAACATCGTACTCCTCGGACTTGTTATCCATGAAAGTGACCTTAACCACGATCGGTTCCTTCTTCTTAATGGAATGCAATTCCAACCAACTAGGAGGTTGCGATCTATGACCATTCTTGAACGTTCTGTCTAAGCGTTGCTCGCAGTACTGGGAATACTCTTGTGGACCGGTCCTGATGAATTGCTTCAAGTATTTCAGGAAACGTTCGCTCGGTGCAAAGCAACCAACGCAGAGCGACATCAAAATCCAACCCTTGATAACTGAAGCACTAGCCTGATTGTCCGTTAGTTGTTTGCAGATTTGGCAATAAATTTCATCCCTGGAATAATTAATCTAATAAAACATGTTTCGATAAATCAATATATATATACCTTAATTCGGGACGAAGGATTCCATGACCAATGATGAAATGAAGTTTTTCCAGATACTTTCTGCGCTCCTTATTCCACTTCGAGTAGCTGTCGTGAGCGAAGCTATCCTCGACCAAACCTTTCCTGACATCCTCCAACAATTTATCTTTCCTCTTCAAAGTCATGCGAATGTATTTCTGTCTATCCACTTTGCTCATCGAAGCCTGAGCCTTCTCTTGCTTCAGAATCTCTTGGAATTCTTTGCGATTGGTAAAGCTACGACTCACCGTCTGATTGACCTGTGTCATTACGGATTCTTTTGTGGTTGGGTCATATGCGGGTTCCGCGTAATCGCCCATAAATCTGAGGATGGTAATCCAAAGTGCTTGTGCGGCAATGACATCGTCAGGCGTAGGAAGGACCTCGTGAAGAGATATCTTAAGCTGCTTCTTAGAATGCTTATGGTTAGTGGTGTAATGGAAGAACGTCGATGCGTACTTTTGGAAGTTGTACTCGGACAAATCTTCATCATATGTGATATCAGCCTTATCTCGTCTCGGCTGAAAATTAATAACACTGCCATTAATCACTGATGATAAGTCGAACAATAAAAAAAGCGAATGCTTTAGAATTAGACTTTATTTACAGAAGCATGCTTACATAATTATTGAGTTATTATAAAGTCTCTGCCTTCGATTCTTACCAGGAATTGCTTATTTTCTGTAGGTGTTTTCGCCATTTCCGAAGCGTCGAGGAATATGAACGCGTCGTCCACCAATTGCGTAGCTTGCAGATCCTCATTCGGTTCTTCCTTCAACTGATACTCCAAATCCAATTCGGCCAAGCGCTTCTGCATCGCCACTTCGGCTATCTGCTTGTAGTTTTTGTTGCCAGACTTCTTCAGTTCCTTCTCCTCGACTCGCCTTAATCGGACGGCCTCGTAGATCTTACCCAACTTACCTTTATGTCTGACGACGTAACCCTTGGCAAGAGCTTGAATATGGACAATCCTTTTACGCATATTCTTGAAATCGAACGTCAATTGTCTGGAGCGAATTGTCGCTTGGATCCTATAGTATCCGTGTCTGATCTTCAAGAATCTTGACCTTAAACCGCGCGCCCTCCAGTACTTCTGGATTATAATCGAGGCGGCTCTCAACTCGACGAATCTCTTTCTGCAAATCCAACCGCGTACTGCCTTTTGAATCGTCAACACGTACTTCATGATGATCTTCGATCGTTCATCTTCCAATCTGACATTATCTTGATCTTTCAAAAACACTTTTGTGTGTCCAACTTGGAAATCCTCTCCATCTTTAAACACGTCTTGACAGATTTGTTTGCTCGCACTTTTGCAATCCGTCTTATGGGATGGGCGGATGCCTTTGCTCAAGAACCTGAATCTGTTTACGAATTCGGTATGCGTATGTCTGATTGGGTAACCGGCTTGTCGGATCTTTGCAGTTTCCATCATACCAGAATAGCGTAGTTGCCTCGTACACAACGCTCGATCGAATGTCTGTTAAACCCAAACAAAAACAAAATAATTAAAATTCACATACTAAATAAGTTATAAATAATGTATACCTTAGGTCTTTTGTATTCGTTGGGTTTGATGCACCTGACGAAGAACGGATGGCACTGATTCAAACTCTTCATGAGCACATCCAAAGATGTTCTGAATTGCGATGACAGTGTGAAATTTCTTTTTGTGCCAGTATCGTCGCTGGAATCGCTATGGAACAATTTTCTCAGCAGATCGTTTTCGCTGAGCTTCAATAGTTTCTTGAGGTCTATGCTGAAGGAATCGCGATTTTTCTCCAGAAATCCGGGCACATGGTAATTAACGGATCCTGCGAAATGCTTGATTCCGAAGAGTGGTTCCAAATCCGACTTGGGTTTGATGTAGTTCGTGTTCTTGCTGTGGTGCGTGTGCATCTTATCCAGCAGCGTGAAATCGGTGCCTTTAGGAAACTTGGACTCGTCATCGATTAAACTCATAGCGTTCATCGCCTTCATTCCTATCATGTCAAGCACTTCTTGGTTATCAATGTAAGATATATTCTTCCAGTCGATGCCTTCGGCTTTGTAATAATCTTGCTCCATTTTGAAGATGTGCTGGACGAAGAACTGCTGCAAATTCTCGTTCGCGTAGTTTATACAAAGCTGCTCGAAGCTGTTCACGTTGAAATTCTCGAAACCGAAGATATCCAACACCCCGATTGAGTATTTTCGCTTCATCTTTGTCTGATCAATGGTTTCATTGATTTTGTCCACCAGGAAAATGAACATTCTTCCGTAAATGCCTTTAACAAACGCGTCTCGCGATTCAGACGCTTGCACTTTGGACAGCTCTTTGATGACGCTTTCGCCGCTTGCAAAGAATGTTCTTTTTGTCAGAGACGTATTCAAATCCTTGCTATCAATTCCCAAAAGACCTGCGATTTTGTTGCACAGATTCCCGTCGGATATCTGGGATGTTTCTATATTGGAAACGTTGACGCCTTTAAATTTGATGTTACCCAAATGCAGGATTGCGGCCAATATACTGAACATGTTCGAAACGTCCTCATCGTTGAAGTTGAGCACTTTCAGAGCGTTTCTAATATCTGCAAATTCTTTTGCTTCGTTTCTGCCTTCGCATTTCAGCGTTTTTCCTTGATTCAAGTAATTATAATCTGAAGCTGAACCCAGGTCCAACTTTTTCTTTTCGTCTTTTGTCAATCCGTCCAACAGACTGTAGAATATGTGGTAATTTCTTTCGCCTTCGTTCAAGTAAACTATCCTGCTCTTCTCCAATAAATACTGATCGATCTTTGCTCCCTCGATGGCTCCTTCCCGATTGAAGTTAATGTCGATGTATTTGCCGAAACGCGAGCTGTTATCGTTCCTCACGGTTTTAGCGTTACCAAAAGCTTCCAAGATCGGATTCGCCTCCAGAATCTGCTGTTCGATCCACGAATGCTTTCCACTGACAGCGGCCAAATACTGCAGGATCAGTTTCGTGCTCTCCGTCTTTCCTGCTCCACTCTCACCACTAAAATTGGGGTTAACAGTTGCAACGAAACTTGATATGAATTGCTAACGAACCTGATCACGATGCATTGGTCTTTGTGCGTTTCCCTCATGCTCGAGTAACTGCTATCGCCTATGGCGAAGATGTGAGGTGGCAAATTACCTAAAGCTTGATTCCTATATTCTTTGATTAAGCTATTGGTGTAAATTGGTAGGATTTCGTAGGGATTTATCGCGACCAACATAGAACCTGTGTAAGTCTGAAAAACAAACGTATTGATGAGAGTGACTAATCGTTGTGCAATCGCATTACATAGATCAATTTCTGCGAATATCGCATCTCGAGATTCCTCAAGATCGAACATTCTTGCAGATCTCCAAGATTGATCATATCTTCCACGCCCTTCACCGACGATGGATGCATGGTTTTGACGAGCTGCTCCATCCCAACGAAGAACTCTGAATCGGATTCCGTCTTGATGCGAATCCTCTTAGCCTCAATGGCCAACACCTTTCCTCCCATGGGTATATCGAATTCCCCGTTGGACGGGGGATTCACCCAAATGTAATCGCCCTTCGAACAGAAACAACCATTAACAAATTTAAGATGATTTCACAGCTCCTCAACTTACCACCGAAAAGTTTTTCGACATTTTCGGGGCTTCTTCAATCCATCAATCAACGAAAATTCGAAAACGTATCAAATCGTCCTGTCTCCGCAAACTCACTTATTTGGAATGCCTATTAGGACATTTTCCACTATCATCAATTAGTTATCGTTTTTATCTTATCTGGAATTAATAGAATTGATTTTTGTGTGCCGTATGATATGTTATTAAATTTTATCGGGATTTACACATTCTTTTCTTTGTACGAAAATATATTTATATATTTAAAAATTAATGTGTGTACAATACAATAATAAAAACGCAACATTTATCATTTGATCATTTTAAATAAAAACAACCTATTTGATTACTCAATTCATAACTAATTCCCAGATTGCATTCTTATCGAAATTAGATTAAAGCAATTTTCTATTAAACAAGTTTCATTTCGCTGAACACACAGTATTTCTATATTATGCAACAGAGATAAATATTTGGTAAATCAATTATTTTAAATGTACTTCTGAACTTGATATAAGTATTCATAAATTTGAGAACTGGCAAAATCACCTTGAAGTAATAATATTTGTGGATCAGGTATTAACAGTTCGAGGTCACTATACCAAAAGTTTGATAATTTGAGGATACTGGACTAAATTTGGTTTTGGGCATCGTAATTTAGGGGTCTAAGAATTAATCTTAGTTTTTAACCATTCCTAAATCCGACCCTGATTATAAATATGTTCTGAGTAAGACCCTTAAGATAAGATTATTAAAAGTATTAGTATTATCGGCAACCAAATATACATTTAAAAAAATATATTTAATGCATTTCAGTTGGATATTGTGGCGTCATCTGCTAAATATCATAAGGTATTAATATGGAAATTAAATAAAATCATTTCAGAAATTTCATATTTGTGTTTTGTTCTGCAACGGTTACAAAAATATATTTTCTTTAATACAACATTCGATGTTATTATCTTTTTTGTTGTTGTTGTAATGTAATGTATTCGTTCCAATTCATTGGTATTTATAGTAGCTAACCAAGGTAATGATAATGATTTTATTTAATACTAGAATTAAAGGACGATGTTGGTTGTTTCTTCGCAGGCTTTCGTTAACTCGTCTATGTAGAAAACGATCTTGTCGATGATCTCTTGGGCATCCTCACGATTAGGAATAATGCTCTTGTCGGCGCTCAAAGATAACTTCAGGTTCCCACCGTACGTGTAAATGATAATGTGGAGACCTAAAGAAAGGTGGTTTAAAATTTCGATTATTTATCGTGAATATTTATGAATATACCTGTTCCGGGAGAGTTTGGTGGGCACAGAATGAACTCTTTGACGTCGTGTCCTTTGAAGAAAGTGAAGTAGTCACAGCCTGGAAGACTGCTGATTCCAACAGTGATCTGCAATTTATAGGCCAACCATTTGGAGAAGGGCCACGGTATCGAGCTGACGATATTCTGGGTCACCCAATAACTGAACTAAAATTTGAGATATGTATTTGGTTCTCTTGGAAGAAAATGAATGGAATTGAAGTTACCTGAACGTCGAACGCTTTTTTGATTGCGTCGTATTGCCTTTTAACCAATCGCAATCGCGTCAGCATTTTATTTCCGGTCTCGCCATCGATGTTGATCGGCAATCGGACGCCGCTGGCAGTGAATCTGTTCTGAAGACTAAACTCTTGGCTTCCGTAAGTCAAGTAGGAGTTTGAGGTTTCCGGCGATAGAACGATTCCTCCGATCACGTCCTTCGGAATCGGTTGACCGGATTTCTTGAAATAGTCGTGTAAACTGGAGGCAAGACAAGTGTTGATTATATCGAGGAAAGCGACGCCGCTGAGAGTCTTCCTGAGTTTCTTGATCTTCTGCAAGTAGACGGGCTGCGATTCCGTGAACCAAACGAAATGCTTGCTCTCCACCAGATTGAGTCCCCTCAAGCAGTTGTTGTCGACCTGCGTGAAAGGCAATTCGGCAATGTGCACGTCCTTCATGAATTTCACCGCTTTGCCGAAATCGAATTTCCTGGACTCGACCTGCTGCATCGGCTTCTGCGGCGCCTTGATGGATCCGTTCTTGTGGTCGGCCAGAACGCCGCAGAATAAATGCAGAAGGGATTTTCCATCGGCCACGCAATGATGGACGCGATACATGATGGGAACGACTTTTTTACCCTCGACTTCGATCCTCTCGGGACACAGGAGAATCTGGAACAGGGCCCTGTCGTTCATGGGCATCGGCAGCTCGTCGTAAACCGAAAGCGTTTCGGAGAATTGCCTTGTGTTCATCACTCCAGCTCCGGTATGCTTCATCACCGAAATCAGGTCCTGCGGTTTCAGGTTGTACTTGTAGAAATAGTGGTAGCCGAGGAAGGCTCCGCGCAGGCAGAACATCCTCTGATGCTGCGTTTTCATCAGCTGGCCAATCTGATCGTGGAGCAAACCCTTCAGCTCGTCCAATTCACCCTCGAAGTCGACCAAGGCCACGAGGAATGGATTGCAGTTGACGCAGATGCAGCTGATGCTGTCGATGCCTTCCATCATCCCGAAGTAATCCTCACCGTAGACTCGCTTCAAGATCCATTCGATCAGGCATCTGTACAGCACGAAGATCGAGAAACCGATCAACGCCAGAGGTGATATTATCGCAGACAGCAGACACGAGATGGTGATAATTGATTTTTCGTAATCTTTGATGAGGCTCAAACGCATCAACAACACCTGCAAATAAAACGTCGCATTACGGCCTGACTTTGTCCAACAATCGTCCTTGAATTTACCTTGATGAAAACGAAAGTGTATATCGGCATTTTAAGGACCTCCATGATGTTCCTCAACCGTCGCTGCTGAAAGAAAGAACACGTAAGTAAATGCAATGAGACTGGGAGACAAGTCGGAATGCGAGTATTTTTTTTTGTATTTATAGATTAGAAGTGAAGAAATAAAATAAAATGAAAAAGAAACATGGAAACACAGTCAACATATTGGTATTTTGGTAACAAGATCCATTGAGACCCGAAAAATGTTCCTCATTCATGATTCACACAGTTATGTTTTCATGTTGATGATATAACAAGATGCACTCACTACAGGTTCGTCGCTGGCTATAACTTCGATTGCATTTGCGTTTTCGTTTGTTTCGAACGCGTTATTTATTCGTATTTTTCCAATTAATTCAACATCGCAAGTACACGACTTTTTTTTTCCATCGAGCAAGTTTCAAGAACGGACTTTATTTTTACGTATCGTCGAACGATAATCCGCGCGGAACACAAGAATCCTTTTAGGAAAAATTGTCGTCATCTATTGTACAACAGTAAACAGGCAGCTTTTGTTATTAAATAACGAACGTTTAGCAATACAAATAATGAGAGGTAAAGCCGAAATTGTACGCGAGACGCGCACTTGTCGAATGCCACCGGACCACGCAACTGCTGGACTCAAACAAAGTCACGGAAACCTAGGCTCTAAAATTAAACATTATTTAAATTTAGACAATTTTTATATATCATTTCGTCACCGTGTCCGCCGCGGTGCATTGCAGGAGGTGGAAGGTTGTTCCCGACAGCAGGATTTTCATTGCTTTTCATTTTATGCCCGTTTTGTGTTTTCCAGTTTTATTATTTTGCAACGATTTCCATTCGTTTTATTATTAATTTATTTACATGTTTTTTTTTAATATTAAGCAGTTTTATTTATAATTTATTGGGTCAACGTAAGTAATCGCTTATAGATTATGGGGGGCAACGGCTTTTATATTATTGTGACGACTCGCAACGGCTGTAAGTGCCGAAATGAACCATGAACCAGGAGGTAATGATGCTGAAAATGCTGAGAAGAAGTCGTCCAGCCAACGCAAACCTAACCCAAGGAAGAACTCCAATTTCATTTCGTCGCTGTTTTTCCTGTAAGTTCTGCACGAAAACAAATACAAATGTTGGAAATTAATATCACATTAAATCATTATTTCACACCAAAAGCTAATAATTTCAACATCATTATTTATTCGCGTAAATGTTTCTCGAACAACAAATGTTTATTGACTCGTAAATCGAAACGTGTTCCAAACCAACAAAACGTTTATAAAAACACCGTTGATTCTTTAAATTCGTATAATTACAATTCAATTTCATTTAGCAGAGATATCTACTTATTTTTTCTATTCCTTAATCAATTGTTAAATAAATCAAATTATCATATAATTCAATGCAAATTTCAATAACATAAATTACATTATTTTTATGATGATAATTCATATAGTAATTTCGATTGCTAATTACCAATAAATAACATATTAATTCAACTTTTAAATTGACCAAAATTAAATGAAATGATTTCTAATTCTTAATCAATTATTTCTTAATTAAATCAAATTATAAAGTAATTCACTACAAATTTGAATAACATTAATCACAAATATTATTAGGAATGATATTAAAATAATTTCGAATGTTAATTTCCAATAAATATTTGATTACTTCGACTTTTATATCATTGCGTTATGATTGTTTGATGGAATTTGTTTATTTAGGTATATGTTTCCGGTGTTTCATTTTGGTTGGAAGAAGGGTATCGATGAGGAATCGCTTTACGAGCCACTGGACGAAGACAGGGCCGAGAACGTTGCGAAAAAGTTGGAGGCGGCTTGGATTCCGGCCAACAAAACAAGCAGCAAGTGGGCTCTACATTTGGCACTGATAAAAGTGTTTGGCTTCGACTTCATCGCCATCGGTTTCTTCAATTTCGTCCGGGAAATCGGCCTGATGTGAGTACCGCAATTTTCTTTTGACAGTTCAACGTTCAACGGCTTTGGGATTTCAGCATCGTTTCTCCGTTGCTGATCGGAAAATTGGTCCTGTACTTCAGCAGGGACCTGAAAGACGTGAACGAAGCGTACATGTACTGCGGCATCCTCGCTCTCTTCCTGATCACGCACAAAGTGATGCTGCATCCTGCGATGTTCTGGTTCCATCACGTTGCCATGAAGATGAGGGTGGGTTGCAGCTCTTTGATGTACAGGAAAACGCTGCGTTTGGATGGAAGGACTTTCGAGAAATTCACCGTCGGTCAACTGGTCAATCTGCTTTCGAACGACGTCAGCAAATTCGATCAGAATTTCGTGTTTGCCCACAGCTGCTGGGTGACCCCGATCCAAACCGTCGTCGGCGCTTACCTAATCTACAAGAACGTCGGCGTATCTGGTCTGATCGGGTTCGCGTTTCTCCTATTATCGTGCCCGCTATTAGGTAACTAAGAGATTAATTAGGTTATCCAATTGCGGCCGCAGTTACATAATGCATTTCAGTGTGGGTCGGTAAGAGGACTTCGGTGCTGCGTTTGACCACGGCGATGACCACAGATAAACGAGTCAGAATTATGAACGAGCTTATCTCCGGCATGCAAGTGATTAAGATGTACACTTGGGAGAAGCCATTCATCGACCTGATAACATCGATTAGGCAGCAAGTGCCCTTCAACTTACCAACAAAAAAACACGCGCACTTATCGCAATTTTATTTGTAGAAAAGAAATCCAAACAATCAGAAAGCAGAAATTCCTCCTGGGAGCCTCGTATTCCTGTGAAGTGTTCGTTTCCAGAGCTGCCATCTTCCTCAGCCTAATTTCGTACGTTTTCATGGGCCATTCGATTACCGCCGAAAAAGTGTTCGCCGTAGCCACAATCTACAACGTGATGAGATCAATGGTCACGGCTGAACTACCTTTCAGTATTACAGCAATTGCCGAAGTGCACATTTCCATCAAGAGAATCCAAGAGTTTTTGACTTACGGCGAGCTTCCGGTGCAAAAAACTAGCAGCCCCGATCCGAAAATTAAGCTAATCGGAGTGAGCGCCAAATGGTCCGAAGAAAGCGGCAATAACCATCTGAACAATATCAGCTTGGAAATCAATAAACCGCAACTATTTTCAGTGATTGGTGCAGTGGGAAGCGGTAAAACCAGTCTATTGAACGTAATTCTCCAAGAATTACCAATCCTCAGCGGAAAACTCGAGGTTTCTGGAACAGTTTCGTACTGCTCGCAAGATTGCTGGTTATTCTCAGGCAGCGTCAAGCAGAACATCATTTTTTCAACGAATTACGATGAAATACGCTACAGAGAAGTCTGCAGGGTTTGCGCTTTAGAATCTGATTTCAATTTGCTTCCGTTTGGAGATAAAACTTTAGTTGGTGAGAAAGGAAGAAGCCTGAGCGGAGGACAAAAGGCTAGAATCAATTTGGCGCGTTGCGTCTACAAAAAAGCGGACATTTATTTACTGGATGATCCACTCTCTGCCGTTGATCCGAACGTTGGAAAGCAGATTTTTAACGAGTGCATCAAGAGATTCTTGAGCGACAAAATATGCGTTCTAGTCACGCATCAGATACAATATCTGAAAGGGGATGGCAGAATTTTGGTTCTACGCGATGGGCTTTCTCAGAGTATAGGCACTTACGAAGAATTAGATTTGGAGGAACCAGAAGATGTCGAAGTAGTTAAGGAGACCTTAGAGAGCGTGAAACTGAACGAGTTTATTGATGACGATCAAGTTTTGCAAGAGGAAAACCGAGGAAAGGGAGGTATCAAATGCAGCACTTACATATCGTACTTCAAATCGGGTGGAAATTATTTAACAGCCACCGTTTTAATACTAGTCTTCATTTGCACTCAGGCAATTGCAAATTTTAACGATTTCTACATTAGCTTATGGTATTATTAACTTTTCCTAAGAATGTTTCATAATTTTCAAGTAAATACTGTTTCAAGGGTTAATAAGGAAGAGAAGAACTTCTTGAATCGATCTGCTCTGATAGAATTGCGTCACACGATAATCTACGAATACTCCGGAATAACTTTCTTCACCATCGTGATGGCCCTGACGCGCACCATATTTTTCTACCAATTTTTCGTGCAGGCCGCCAAAAATTTGCACCGCACCATCTTATTAAGGTTAACGAATTCCGTGATGAACTTTTTCCACAGAAATCCGTCCGGTCGCATCCTGAACATATTCTCCAAAGATCTCGGAATCACCGACGAATACATTCCGTCTTTGCTCTTCGACGTGATCCAAATAACTCTGACATTATCCGGCAGTTTAATCATGTCGGCAATTGTAAACCCGTGGCTTCTGATTCCATCCGCCGTTCTTCTGCTTATCTTATTTACGATGCGAGTGGTCTATTTAAGGACCAGTATCTGCGTGAAAAGAGTGGAAAGCATCAGTGAGATTCTTGCTAACAATTATCGATGATTACTAAAATACTGCATTGTTTTAGCAAGAAGTCCTATTTTCAGTCACATAACAGCGTCGATGAATGGACTGAGCACAATTCGGGCTTACGGAGCCGAAAATACTCTAATTGAAGAATTCGATAATTTCCAGGACAAGCACAGCTCGGCTTGGTTCATTTTCATTGCTTCGCAGAGGGCGTACGGACTGTGGGTGGATTTGATCTGCATAATTTTCATAACAATCATCGTCCTGACTTTAATTATTATGGACGAAGGTTCTACCTGACTTAGATTAGAGATGCGTCTTTAATTCGGTTAATTGCAGGTGTGAATGGCAGCGAAATGGGTTTAATTTTGTCGCAGTTTCTGTACCTGATTTCGATTCTGCAATGGGGAATGCGGCAATGGAGCGAGCTGGACAATCAGATGATTTCGGTAGAAAGGATTTTGGAGTACAGAAAGCTGGAGATTGAGAAGATGAGGCCAGACGTTGAAGTGCCTTTGGGGTGGCCGAAAATGGGCAGGATTATGTTCAAGAACGTGCAGCTCAGCTACGATTCGGATTCGAAGCCTGTCCTTCGCGACTTCAATTTGCTGATTGAACCGGGCGAGAAGATTGGAATTGTCGGAAGGACGGGCGCCGGAAAATCGTCGATAATCGTAGCTCTATTCCAGCTGTTCCCAATCGAAGGCGAAATCGAACTGGATTCTATAGAGACCACGGTCGTTCCTTTACAATTGCTGAGGAATAAAATATCGATCATACCGCAAGAACCGATCCTGTTTTCGAGTTCGATGCGGCAAAATTTAGACCCTTTCGACGAGTACTCGGACGACGTGCTTTGGAACGCGCTTGAGCAAGTGGAGCTCAAGAAAGTGGTGCAAGTTATGCCTTCAGGTTTATCCTCGATGATTTACGAAGGAGGCAGCAACTTCAGCGTGGGGCAGAGGCAGCTGGTGTGCCTTGCACGGGCGATTATCAGAAACAACAAGGTTTTGGTTCTGGACGAGGCTACGGCCAACGTCGATCCCCAAACGGATGCCCTCATCCAAGAAACTTTACGTGTAAAGTTCGCCGAGTGCACCGTCCTAACAATAGCGCACAGACTGAACACGGTTATGGATTCGGATAAGATTCTGGTGATGGATGCAGGTAGGATCGTGGAATTCGACACTCCTTACGCCCTTTTGGAACGTCCATTCGGGACGTTCAAAGCCATGGTCGAAGCTACCGGTAATTCTTCAGCCAGGAGCTTAAATAGCATTGCAAAGCAGGTGATATTTATCAAAATAGTTCAACATTAATAACTGAATACCTTTCTTAATTATTTAATTTTAGAAATACGATGCAATGAACCAGTACGTGCAGAAGATTGATTAGAATAGAATACATTTAAACTTACATCCATGACTTTCATTTTCTCGCTGCACTTTCACTTTCAGCGTGTCTGTATCTACTTACAGCATGATACTGGTACAGACTAAGGTCCAAGAGTTACACTATATTATTTATCATTTACGATAATTTCGTTAACGACGATAATTTATTTGGAATTAACCCACAATCTTTCCAAAGAGATTACGAGTCACTAACAGCGCTCCAGATAAACATCATCTCAATTTTTCTCTCTTTTTTTAAATTAGACCAATTTACACCTGCATTTCTCAAAAAATCCAATGTAATTACAGTTGCAATCCTAATTAAATCCAAATTTTAATCAATTCTATTGAGTTTTCGTATAAAATTATTGAAGAAAATATTTAGTTAATTGTTTATAAAATGCTTTATCTTGTTACGTAAACAATGTTCTTATCGAATTTTAATTACTTCAAGTTTACTTGCAAAATTTCAACAATGACTGATGGAAAAATTTTGCAAAAAATTCCCGATATTCACTTTGTATCAATTTCTTCGCAAATACGTCCCAACTCGTCCAGATAAGATATGGCTCCGTCCATGATCTCTTGCGCATTTTCCCATTTATGGAAAACGCTTCTATTCATGCATCCGGTGATGTGCAGACCACCTCTAAATGTGTAAATTAGTATGTGGATGGCTGAAAACAAAATGATATTCTTGATCGAATTCAATTCATTTGAAATTAATCTCACGGATTCCAGGAGATTTATCTGGGCAAATAATTAAATCCTTAACGCAGTTGTCTCCGAACAAAGTGAACTCGCTGGATCCTTGAAAGTTCGTCGTACCGATGGTTACCTGAATCTGAGCTGTGACTATCTTCACGACCCAATCCGGAAGCAAATTGGTCGTGAAGTTGGTTAACCAGAAATTGGCCTAAAGCAATATGTTCATTATGTAGCTCAATTTAGGGATTCAATTAGAATAGAACCTCGGCATCCACAGAGTTTTGAAGCCCCTTGAGCTGATCCTGCATAAACTTGACTCCCTCCATCAAAGGGTTCTTTTGAAACTTTCCAACTGGTAATTTCATCAACACGGCCGATATGGAGTTGCACATTAGAGAATTTTCCGGATTTTTGAATGGAACAACGTAACCATTCGAAATCACGTCGGGGATTGGGGCTTCGACCTGAAACGAACTCAAGTGAAGAGATTTGTAAATATTTGAAAAAAAAACTGGCCTTTTTGTAGTAATCATACAAACTGCGTCCCAAGCAAGTTGAGATTATGCTGCTCAGATTAGAGTTATTCAACTTTTTCCTAATACTTTTGAGCATATTGAATCGCATCGGTTTTATTTCGCTAAAGTAGACATAATTTTCCTCCATCTGACTGCTGTAACCGCATAAAACGTTCCTGTCGACGTCAACAAATGGGAATGATGTTAATTTACTGCCAACTATGGTATCCAGAATAGTAGATTTCGGGACGTTCGTGTTAATGGAAGGTTTCGGCTGTTCCGAGTTCTTCAACTCTCCAATTTGCTGCGTGATGAATCTGATGAAGCATCCGGCATCGCCCAAGCAATGGTTAAACTTGAAAGTGACGGCATAGATGTTCTTGTTGTTCGGCTCGCCGTGGAAATGCACCGGATTCGAGCAAATGTTCAGCGAGAACATGGCTCGTCCGTTATTCATGAACGGCGTTTTCCTCTCGTCCACGAGATGCTCGGCCAGCTGCTGCTTGCTAAGCAATTCCGACCCTTTGAAGCTGCTCATCTGCACGAAACTGGAAGCACTCACAGCGGGACCTTTGTGGTAGTAGCAGTAACCCATGAAGCTGTCTTGATAATAGAATACTTTTTCGAACTTTGAGTGCATCGCCTCATCCAAAGCCTTGACTGCAGCCCGTCTCATTTCCTCCACTGTTCCTGCGTATTCCAAATACACCACAAATTGGGGGCATGTGTCGATGAGCACCAGACTCGTATCGATGCCGCTCAACAAACCGACGTAGTTATCTTTATAAACGTTTTCAAGTACCGCATTGATCAACGATCTGTAGACCATCCAACAGGCCCAAAAGGATAACGCCATGGGAGTCATCGTGGTGGTTAAAAACAAAGCGATAAATATATTGCAAACATCGTTGAATCCTAGCAACTTCCTCACACCTTCCTGCAAAAAAAAAACCATTGGTAATTAGGTGAAGAAGAAAAATAAATGAAACAAACATCACCTTTGTGTAAATGTACAGGTACTTTGGAAATTGCAGCAAGTCCATTTTTCAACGCACGAAGGTCGACTGCGCAATGAAATTCAACGCGAATCTTTATATAACTTTACCTTATCCATTAACTTAAGTTATTAAGCATGTTTGCTGCGAATCGAATTATAATCTTTAACTACGATTAGTTTCACTATCCATGAAAATAAACATTAATTGAATACAGAGCTGCAATTAGTTCATTAGTTTAATTGAATACAATCGTTCTTTTTTCTTTAATTTAACTCTGAGTTTACAAGGTAAATATCCATGTATACATTTCAATTTGATTTCGAAAGGCTTGAAAACGTATTAATTTGATTTTTTTGTAATAAGTGCGCCATTATCGTCAGCAAATGAAGAGTACATTGTTGAGTGCAACAGTTGATAACCTAATGAATTGCAAATTAAAGTAAATTATTAAAAAAAATACGACAAAATAACTATTTAATACCTTATTATTAACGTACAACGTTGCTTTATCGTTCTTGAAAGTACGTCTGGTAAATAATGTACGAAGCGTAAAATAAACTGAAATTATTCAATTATCTCATTAACGTTTTTCAACTTCCTAAGCTCACTTGTGAATGAAAAGCCATTTGAGTATAGTTAAGCTCGTCATCTTCAAGTTATTAATGGAAGAATTGTTTAAATGAAAACTTAATTGAAACTATAATTTCGATCATTGCCAAATGTCATCAATGAGGTAAACTTACTTGTGAAATATTAGCCATTTGAGTATTAGTCTCATCTTACTGAGAACTTAACAAAATTACTGATTAATTTTACTATTGAACTTTCGTTACACAAATATTGTGAAACGTCATTGTCGGAGCAATTTTGATCGTTTTTCTATTGGCAAGAATGTAAACAATAATAAGGTTCTTTTTCACAAGAATATTAGTATATTTCAGGCTTTGCAATGTGCCAAATATTTGCGATTGTTACAGATATCTTATAATATAAAGTCAAAGTTAAAAAAATGTTTGGGAAATTAAAAGTCTTTCAATTAGTACTATCTTATTAATTAAACTACTGTACTTAAAGACCGTTGTTTATGTAGTAAACGATGATAAATATCATTGTAAAGATTACATTGTATTTATTTCACAATTTGATTATGAAGATTGTCCAAATAATTCATGGTTTGATCGAGAATCCTCTGGGTATGCTCCAAATCGTCCACTAAGTTTCTGTTCAAAGCTAAGGAAATCCTCAGACATTTCTTGTACGAGTATACCAGTAACTGCATTGGTTCTCCACCTGAAAATTTTGAAAGAAATCAGCATAATATTAACATTGATAATTATTATGAATATTCTTAACCCGACTCTGGTGGTTTGTCCGAGTACATAATCATATCCGAGATTGGACTTCCATCTGGCATAACCAGCTGATCGCAACCCACGAAATTGGAGAGCACACCGGACAAACCAAGGAATTTCTGATAAAAACGCAACACGGAAGGAGGAAATAGGTGTGACATATTGTGCATAAACCAGAAGAATAACTGAAATTAATGAAATAATCAAAATCCCACCGGTTGCTTATTTCGTAAACGTACATCAGGATCGAACGATGCTTGAGCTGACTTCGTTTCAACTTCTAGATACTCCAAGTTTTGAATTGCAGAATTACCAATTGGGAATTTTACTATTACGGCTCCCAATAAAACCCCGAAACTGTCCAACTTCATTGGTGCGGGAAAGCTCATGCAAATCTTTATGGTTTTGGGAATTTCTCCTGTTTTCTGGAATTTCAATCGATTGATAACTGTTGATTATTACTTGGGTTTGAAGATATTACACTTTGGAAGTAATCGTACAAAGCGCAGCATAAACAACTCGACAATATATTGATGAACTTGGCACCCTTCAGCTTCTTCGAGATGTTTTTCACCTTCGACATTCGGATGGGCTCGTCTTCAAAGTATCTACCGAAGACCAAGTGATCTATCATTTTTGCACTTCCGAATCCGTTGTCCACCCGAATTCCGGGCACTTCTACGTTGTGCAACCTCCACGTTTTGGGTCTCGTTACAATTGCCAGGTTATTCTCAGCCTTTCGCTTCTCCAGAAACTTTCTTAACATTGAAAGCAGTGCGTTCCCATCACAGCAACAATGATCTGCAATTAAATTAAGAGCGTAGCAATTGCGTTTTTCTACCGGCTGTTTGCAAAGGACCGCTTGGAAAAGCCCCCCATCTTCGACGAAGAATTTGTTATTCTGATACTTGTGCAATTGATTCCTGTAAGCCATTTCGGTGAGAATGTCGCTCTCGTTATAATCATCCATCACCAGCATGTGATCGGACACTATCAAATTCTTCTTGTAGAAAAACTGGTAGCCTAGGATGCTCCCACGAAAGTAGAACAATCTCTCAAATTCTGAGTGTTTGATCGCTCTGAGAAAATCCTCTACTAATAGTCTGAAACTCTCGAAGGATTCGTCATGTTTTACGTAGAGAATGGTCATCATGTGCATCTGACACATGCTGAAACTCGCCTCTGTTCCATTCATCATCCCAACGAAATTCGATTTGTATCGAAACCTTGGTATTGCAGAAAGTAAGAACCTGAGAAATAACAAGACCAAACATACTGCTAAAGAGATGAGAGATATAATTGCAGTAAAAACCAAAACGATTGGCGAACCATAACTGCCAAGTTTTTTAAAGAAGAGGTTCTGAAAATTATGAGAAATCGTAGTAATAACTTTATTAATACACACACACACACAAATACCTTAAGAAGAACGTAAATATACAGAGGTAATTCAAAAATAGCCATACTCGCAACTAAAGGCTACAATTGAAATGATTCGAGTTTTATATACACTTTAAGTAATTTGTTGTGTTTGTCATGATGATTATACAAATTAAAATTCGCTTTGCAATGAACAATACTAATTTATTCCTAGTACCATAATCCTTCCTCGAAAACTATGTAAAATTTAAATTGCTGACGCCATGTCCTCGATATGTTTGAGGACGTTTCGACAAATCGTCTCGGATTCTTCCAAAGTAGGAAAGATGGTTTTGTCGAAGGTGAAACCGAAACTCAGTCTATTCTCGTACGTTGACAGCATCAATGTAAAACCTAGGGTAATATTGTTTAGAAATAGCTTTGTTTCAGGCACTTGAAAAGCATATACCACTGTCCAATACGTTTTCATCAAAGATCACGAACTCTTTGACGTCGCAACCGAAGAACTTTAAATGCTTGCATCCGGGAATGTTGCTCAGAATTACAGATGGTCCGGGTCGTGTGAGCATAAATGTTGTTATGTAATAAGGTAGGAAAGTGAAAAGTTTCGTGCCGGTCCATCTGTTAAACTGAAATCAGTAATTGAAGGATTATACAATAAACCAATAGTTTTCGTTCCTTACGAAAAAATCCAAAGCTTCGTTTTTAATTATGTTGTAAGCTCCGTGCACCAATTGCAAACGATGCAAGAGATGTTGGTTTTCAGGCATCTTCAGAGGTAATTTGGTGAGACCTACAGTGAATTTATTGCTGCACTTGTAATCGACATCGCCATATTCATCGAACTTTCCGTTGGGAAGAGCAATGAACATTGCCGTTATTTGCTTCGAATAGTTGACTGTTTTCTGTAAAATTTAAAGAATATTACAAACAAAACCTAATAGATAAATTAAATCCTTACCGTTTTAGCATAATCTTCCATTGAAGCCAATAAAGCCGTTAGTATTACATCAGTGAAATTAACTTTTAAACTTGTCTTTACTCTCTTTACGCACTGCAGAAGTTTGCTTTCCTCTTCGGTGTACCATACCAAAGTCTTGTTTCCTCCTATCGTTTTGCTGCAGAAAATCCCGCCGTCGCCTGCGTCAAGCGATGGGCAAGCTGTTATGAAATTGTCGCGTCGATCGAAACCTCGCACAACCTGTTCCCTTTTCACGATGATCTAACGAAAAACACGTACTTAACATAAAACTTGTTCGATTTAAACAAATCACCTCATTGTTGTTGAATTCCTTGGTGAGAATATTGAAAAGAGTGACCGCATCTCCGAAGCAATGATGGAACCGGAAAACTACAGGAAAAGTACCATCCTCCAATCGCTTGTTCCCAATCGAAATAGCCCATAAAGCCGTATTCCCAAAAGGCAATTCCTTGGTGGCCAATCTGCTGATTTCAGTCTGCAATTCGCTCAATTTATCGCACCTCAATTCGTCAACGAAATCCGTTAATTGAAAGTTGTTCATCTTTCTGTAGTACCAATACCCCATGAACAAGTGCTTGCACCAAGTCAGTTTTTCGATTTTCGAGAAGACTCCGAACATTCCTTTGGACATCATCTCGTAAAACCGATGCCCGTCCTCTTCGGATTCGATTTGGAAGAGGACGGTGACTTGTGCCGGAGATTCAGGCGTTTCCACCGTGAAAACCGCGTCGGTTCCATCTAAAATCTGGCAAAAATTACTTCCCAATTTGCAAGTCAAAATTACGTGCACAAAACATCGGTAAACTTGGAAGACGAACAAAACGATGTGGGTGAAGCACAGCAAGATCGCTGTTAAGACGTAAAGACAGAGCTCGGTTTTTAGGACTTTTGGACATAGATCGTACTTATTTAAGCAATACTACAAAAATATAAGTTTCAGTTATGTACAGTAAATGAAGATTTCTAACGATTTACCTTCGTTAAAGCGTAGACGTACAAGACGACCTTTGCGTGGCCATAGAGATAGTCTGAAATTGGAAATTAAGAAAAACTTGAGCTAATTTTTTTCTCCTTTATAGTTCACACTCACTGAGGACACGAATTTTTACTTTTTCCATCGCGACACTTGCTGCCAGTAACAATTAATGAAGAAATGCAACTCGTATATATGTCAGCACAATTTGTGATGATTGCTATATAATTTACGTTAAAATTAACGTATCATCATTGATTTGTTTTATACAACTAATTTAAAACTTACTATATTATTAGTTTTTTTTACGTAATTGCTACCACCACTTTCTTAAAAACCAAGTTCAAAGAATCTCATTTTACTTTTAAATGTGTATATAATGTATTTTACTATATACAAGCATATATATGCTGTTCGAAATTATATCAAAAAATCATTAAGAATTGTCCTCGAAATATAAAAAAGAAATGAATTTATTGCTCGTTATGTAATTAAATAATTTATGCAACCAAGCTAACACACAAATTTAAAGAGCTAATTTTTATCAAATATTATTTTGTTTATTTATTATGGAAATTTATTAATTAAGAAATTAATTAATAAACTTCCAAAAATAAGTATAAACTGAGAAATAACTAAGAGTAGAAACTAATTACTTAGTATTTATTTGGTAATGTTTTTAACAATTAAGAAGTAGGGAGACAAACTTTTATTGATTGCTTCAGAAAAACTTATTATTGGAATGGCAGGTGAAGAAATGTCCTTTGAAACGCTTGAGTAGGCATCGAAATAATTCGATTATTCTTAAGAATGTATTTTTGTAAATATATTTATTTAAATAAAAAAAAAATAAAGTAACATTTTTAATTAATACTTGATAGTTTATTACAAAAAATATATGTATATATCCTTTAGAAATCTTGGTAATTGAAATTGGTAAATGAACTTATCCTTGTTACGTTCGTTCTGACGTAATTGTATAGAAAAAGAAAAGATGAAGGCAATGACTCGACGAATCACGTGTGCGTTTCTATATATTTATATATATATATAAGAAAAGTTCAAGGCGGACGACCCTCTACTCCTCCCCCAATCGGCGGCCTCGCGCGAAACTAGCAATAGCAACAGCAGTCTCGTACCCTAAATTGTACATAAAAATTCAGATAATTAATATCACATTTCCCCTGTTCTCTCGCTCCATCTCTCTTTGTATATTTTCTAAGTATATGCTTCGATTTGTTCCTCCAGCTCGACTCCTACATTATTTTGATTTGGTCTCTTCGTGACTCTGTTGGTAAAATAAATGTATTAGTGTTTGTTTGTTTATTGAGGCATTGATGACGTGAATACCTTCTCTGCAATGTTCCTAAGGTTTTTGGCAGCCGACGATCCTGTAGTCTCCACCATGTCCTTCAGGATTCCGCCATCCTTTTGCAGCAGGATGTACGGATGGTTGAACTCCACCATTGTTCCGGCATTCATCACGAGGATCTTGTTCGAATCCATGACCGTGTGCAACCTGTGGGCTATTGTGAGCACGGTGCAATCGGCGAACTTCTTTCTGATCGTTTTCTGGATGAGCGAATCGGTGTGAGGGTCGACATTGGCAGTGGCCTCGTCCAAAACGAGGATCCTATTGTTCCTAATTATAGCCCTGGCGAGACACACCAGCTGACGCTGCCCGACGCTGAAATTCGTGCCGCCTTCAGAGATGTTCGTGCTCAGGCTTGAAGGCATCTCGGCGATGACCTCTTTGAGTTCCACTTGCTCCAGAGCGTCCCACAGGACGTTATCGGGGTATTCATCGAACGGATCCAGATTCTTCCTCATCGTTCCAGAGAATAGAACCGGTTCCTGCGGGATTATAGCTATCTTTGAACGCAACGTATCAAGTGGTAACTTGGTGGTGTCAACGTCGTCGATCAAGATCGATCCTTCCACAGGGTACAGCTGGAACAGGGCAACGATAATCGAAGATTTTCCGGCTCCAGTTCTTCCAACGATTCCAATTTTCTCTCCCGGATTGATCGTGAACGATAGATCTTTCAGGACTGGGGCGTCTTCCGGGTTGTACCTCATGCTGAGATTTTTAAAGGTCAGCTTCCCGTGCTTCGGCCAATTTTCCGGCAATGCTTTGGCCTCCCTCTCCGGCTCATTCTCTAATTTCGTGTAATCCAAAATCCTCTCCACCGACGTCATTTGATTCTCCAGCTCGCTCCACTGTCTCATCCCCCACTGCAACGAACCCATCAGTCCCATGTACTGGGTTATAATCAGACCCATATCTCCTCCGTGCATATCCTTGTTCAGCAGCAGCAGCGTCATTATAATAATCGATATGAAAATTATGCAGATCATATCCAGCCAGAATCCGAACGCCCTCGTCGATGCTATGAACAGATACCAAGCGGAGCTGTGCAGATCTTGAAACTGGTCGAATTCTCTAATCAAAATACGTTCGGCGTTGAAAGCTCTGATCGTGCTCAAGCCGTGCATAGAAGCTGTCATCTGACCGAAGATCGGACTCCTGGTGACCCCTTCAATTCTCTTCACACTCCTGCTCGTCTTCAAATACACCACCCTCATAAAATAGAAGAGAGTCATCAGGACTATAGCGGGCAACAGCAGCCAAGGATTCACTATAGAGGTAAGCACTATCGTACCGATTAAAAGAAGTCCAACTTCGAGCACGTCGAAGAGAACGAGCGGAATGTATTCATCGATGATGCCGAGGTCTTTGGAGAATCTGTTCAGAATCCTCCCGGTCGGATTCGTGTTGAAGAATTTCATGGTGGCTTGCAAGAGCTGCGAGAAGATGTTGTCGTGCAGATGGATGGAGGCGTGCATGAAGAATATGAAGAAGAATATGCAGTGGAAGACCGCTAAAATTATTGTCGATATCATCACAGCCGAATACTCGTAGATCACTTGGTAACGGATGGATATTTCCTTCTCGGGGCTCAGAACGGTGTAATTCTTCTCGGACATATCCTGCTCGGTGTTGACCCTGCAATTAAGCAATCAATGAGGTTTGATGAATACGATTGAAGTGGATGCACTTACCAGTAAGTTATATAATAGTCGCTGGCATTGGAGCAGGCTTGAGATAAAATGAAGCTGGCAATTAAAAAGGTTACGAGGAAGTAATTTCCTCCGGCGCGGAAGTACGATGTGTAAGTGTCGAAGCTTATGCTTCCGCTTCCCATTTTCTCCTTTTCAACGCTCGGACCTTCATCGTCACTTTCGCTATCGTCATCTACCTCCTCCAGGGTGATTTCGGATGCTTCAGAGTTTTGACGAGATTTCACCCGTTTCTTCTCGACGTTCTCATCGTCCTGGAACTCTTCGAGCAGCTTGGCGAAATCCAAACCGCTTGATTGAAGCTCCTTGTAAGTCCCTTGACCACCGACGTTTCCATCCTTCAATATTAGAATCCTATCGGCGTTCTTCAAGTACTGAAGCTGATGCGTAATCAAAATGCATATCTTGTTGCTCAAGTAACCCTTGATGCACTCCTTGTACAGCTGCTTTCCGACGTTCGCATCGACCGCGGATAGAGGGTCATCCAGAAGGTAAATATCGGCCTTCTTGTAAACGCACCTAGCCAAGTTAACACGAGCCTTTTGCCCTCCGCTGAGGGCCTTTCCCTTCTCACCGACCAAAGTCTTATCCCCATAAGGCAACAAGTCAAAATCTGACTCTAAGGCACATACTTTGCAAACCTGCTTGTATCTCTCCTCGTTCATCTCCTCCCCAAACAGGATGTTCTGACGCACGCTGCCCGAGAACAGCCAAGGTTCTTGAGCGCTAAACGAAATTTGACCTGATAAATCCATCGTTCCTTCGCTAACAGGCAATTCCTTGAGAATAACATTCAGCAGACTGCTCTTGCCGCTGCCCACTGGGCCGATAACGGCGAACAACTGACTCTGTCTAATTTCAACGTTCAGGTCCTTCAGATTGTATTCAGTCGATTCTTGAACCCATTTGGCGCTCACGTTCTTGAGAAGAACGTGCGGAGTAGTCTTAATGTTCGCATTCCCGTTAAGCACCACGTTCGGAGGAACTGGAAGGGCGTTCCTTTCTGGGAGCTCCTCGTAGCTCAAGAACTTCTGCATCCTCTTTATTGACACATTCACCTCCGCATTCGAAGAAATACTTATAGAAAATAGGAAAGTAATCACAGTTCTCATCACATTGTATATGGACGTTATAGCAAACACCCTCTCCGCGTCTATGCTATCCCCCATCATTACGTAGGCTATTAAACTAATGAAGATCGCGGCGCGAGACACGAACGTCTCGAAGGAATAGGTCAACCCAATCAAGTACTTGTGCTGTCGGATCGATTGGATCTCTTTCCTGAAACAAGGAACATACATCGATGGTAAATAAGAAAGCCGCACAAATTGAATTCATCGCTCACTTTCTAATTAAGGAAACTAATTTGGCGAAGGGTTTCTCCCACGTATACATCTTGATCACTTGGATACCGGATATGATTTCGTTCATCAGCCTGACTCTTTCATCGGTCCTCAATGCAGTTCTCAGTCTCAGCACGGAAGTCCTCTTACCCAACCACACTGAAAATTAAATCAAACGATAAGTTTCATGGAGACCAGACAACATTATTCGAATCAACTTACTTTGAAGAGGCAAAAACATTAAAAGAAAGGCTACTCCCAGAAACGCGGCAACATTGATTTGCTTGTAAAGGAAGTAAGTACCGACGGCCGTTTGGATGGGCGCAACCCAGCAGAAGTGAGCCAACACGAAACCCTGATCGAATTTGCTCACATCGTTCGAAAGTAAATTGACTAATTGACCGACTGTAGTTTTCCCGAGTGCTCCCCTGCTCAGCCTCAGCGTCTTCCTGTAGATCAACGTGCTGCAAGAGATCCTCAGCTTCATAGCCACGTGCATGATCCACATCATCGTCGGATGTGTGATCAGCCTGTCCACTACCAAGCACAAGATCAGCAGACCGCCGTAAAGGTAAGCCTCATCATCGGACATCACGTCCTGTCCTTTGGCGAAGAACGACACCAATTTGCCGATCAAAATCGGAGTGAAGATACTGTAATCAAATACATAATCAATCTAACTCTTAAATTACAATCATCTGATGCCTACATCATGCCGACTTCTTTGATGAGCGTGAACATGCCGATGGTCATGAATTCGAGCCCGAAAACTCTGAAGAGCGCTATGTGCAGCGCCCACTTCTTGTGCTTCCTGTGCTGCTTCTTCCATTCCGTCTCCAATTTATCGCCGACCACGCTGGACCTGTGCTCCTCCAGCGGCTCGAACAGATCCTCCTCTTTAAGTCCGTACTTCCAGCTCGACCAGAAAATGGGGAACATGTAGCTGAAATTAAACAAACAGCGATTATTTAGACAGCATTATCCGCACCGGGGAAATACTCTCACCGTGTTTGCACTTCTAACCAGTACGAACCGGTGTGTTATTAAACACTCGACGTTACATTCTGATTAATCGACGATAAAACCGAGCAACAAAGCTAATGAAAATCAATATACTCCTGCGGTGCAGTTAATTAAAACCAACCATGAACGGAAAATTTTTCATAGAGCAACGAAACAATAAACATCTGTTAATTGACTAGATTCTATTTCTTTTCCGACTGATTGTTTATATTTACAATAGACTTCAATTGCAAGGTCTGCAGTTAGCTATGAATGCGATCCACGAATTCCGAATGAAAAAAAAAACAACAAGCAAACAAACGTAATGGTTGATAACACCATAAACATGAAAAGAAACCAAACATCTGCTGCATATATCGTCCAATAAAGCACTCTCTCCTGATAACATTTTGGAACACGTTTATTGCACGACTTAACTCGTCAATGTTGGAACTTTCAATTAACAACTAATTAATAAACATTTATATTGAACAAAATAAGTAATATTACTAATATATTCAATGTATAACTACAAAAAATAATTATATAAAACTTTATTTATTTGATTTATTATTAGTACAAATTAATATACTTTTTCTGTGAAGGATACAGCAAATATTGTCAATAGATTATAGTAAATATTACCAATATTTAAATTAAAAATTAATTAAGTTAAATAATAATGAAGTAATTCCAGTAAAAATGACCTTGAAACGTATAAAGTGCACATTCGCACATTGTTTTAGATATCTCGTTATTATAAAATGATAGTTCAAGGCTTACGAGTAGCTTGATTATATCAATAAAAATTATCAAATGTAAAATCAATTATTTACAAAATATCGATTCATTCCAAATTCATTCATTCCCATCAATCTCAGTTATGTGAACGTATTTGTGATATCATCACAAGTATTACTTGGAAATAGTAAAACCGAAGATAATTTCAAATTTTATTAGTTTCTTAAGAAGAAACACAACGTTTAATGTATATTTTGTTTACACATTTAGTACGGGAAAACATCAGTGGAAATTTTTATCGAAATTTTTATCAAGAAACATAACTCTTCCGCAAAAATAAATAAACGTGATAATCACATGGTTTGCGAATGTTGATCACCAATACAAAAAGTCGAACATTGTTGCAAAACTAAATATTGTTATAAATTTGAATCGATTTTGAATATGCAATTGAAAGTGAAGCAAAACAAATATAATTGATGAATTTTCGAAAGTTTTCTCTTTGTTATCGCAAAACTTTGTGGAATGAAGTTACAACGCTCGAACGTAATTTGCATTGAATACGAATTAAGGAAAGATTAGAAGTGTTAAACTTGATTTCGAAATGTTGCGTAACAAATTAATAACAATTTAGTTCAATTTAAACTTCGATCAGCACAAAACTGTATATTCTCGTTTTCCAGGAAACGATTCGAGTCCTTGAACCGTTGGATTTTAAACCTTAAACTTGCGCTGATTGCAAAATGAATGTAAGGAATTAGAAACGATATCTCTTTGTTCATCTCGTGTTTGCAAGAGTTTCTCTAGGAAGGAAGTCAATGGAACGGTGGAAATTTTGTTGTCGAGGTCATACCGTGCACGGAGAAAATCGATAGCGCAGGTGGCTTTGTGTTCTTTTCGTCGTTTTCAGTTTTCCGGCGAGGAAAGATTATGAAATTAGTCAAATTTGTTGAAACTTACAAGAAGAGCATCGATGATATGAAGTTGGCACCCTGCCTGGGGTTCTTGTTCCGCTTCACGCGCTTTTCCACGTCCATCTCTGCGCTTTGGCAAATTGAATTTGTTGAAACTGGTGACGAAAGTTCGAGGTGAATTTCAATCGAATGAAGAAGGCACTAAGTGTGTAAGTTTTTTCGTAATTTAGTTTTTAGTTGTTTGTTGCAGGTGACGAGTGATGAGTTTCAAATATAACTAGTAAGTAATATATCGGCGCACTTTCACTATGAACACAATATCATATTTGAGGTTTGGATTGCGGCACCGAGTCTCGGAGGCGCCTCGTCGAGGACGAGTTCCGCGATCAACTGAAGTGCGCTGAATGCAGCAGTCTCGGATCTCTCGTTGAATGCCGGCGGCGGCTGGATGTGGCCGCTTCGGTCCCTGAACTAGCCTTTTGTATATATTCATGGAATCTGTTTACGTAACTGCCTTTTGATGCCTACTCTTTTACCCACACTCTTTTCCCCATCGTCACTACTCTCTCTCTCCTTTTAGCAAAAATCTCTCACGACGTCTCCTTCCCTCTTTTCCCCTCTCTCTCACTCATTCAGTATGCATGTAATTTTCGTGGGGGGAACGACTTAATTTTCTGTCTAACGATCGATGCTTTTTGGCCCCCCAATCTACCAACAAAGCCCGATCCGCAGATTATCTTACCTTATCACCGCTTCAACTGTAAACACGCATTACTCATTTTCCGCTCACATATTCAGCTGTTAACTCATTATAAAGCAACTCATTATAAAGAAGAAAAAACTTACATTTTAACACAACTTTCATTTACATTTTCCCCCATTTGAAATCAATGGAAATTGCATTACCTTTATCTGTGCACTATTAGTAAACAGCAGTGACCTACATGTTTCCTTTATCTTTACAACTAATAAGTAGATTTCACCAATTCGAAACAGGTCACAATTAATTGACACCTGTCAAATACATAAACATTACCGGTTGTCAACGATTCAATTCAATTGAATTTATATTACATGATACAAGTATATAATTATTACATTTCTATCATACTTTAACAGCAATTTTTGTATATTTAAATAGCTTACTAATTGCAATTATTTCTTTCGTCTTCACAAATAAACGAGCACAATTAATTACTTTTTATAATGAAGAACATTCGAAACAAGTCACAATATAATTACACATAATTACATTGACAGGTGTCAAACACATTAACAAAAACATATAATCATTATATTTCTATCATATATTAACTATAAGCAGAAAGTTCTCTTAAAAGGCCTTTTATTAGTTATAACAAACCAGTATAATTAACTGTTTATCATAATTAACTTATTATAAAAATTACGAAACAAATCACATTTTTATTACTTTGACAGCTGTCAAACACATTAATACAAACATATAATCATTATATTTCTATCATATATCAACTATAAGCATAAAGTTCTCTGAATAGCCCTTTTATTAGATATAACAAACCAGTATAATTAACTGTTTTTCATAATTAACTTAATGTAAAAATTACGAAACAAATCACAATTTTATTACTTTGACAGCTGTCAAACACTTATGCATTAAGAGTTGTCAACGGATTAGAATTTATTATAAGATAGAAATATATAGTAAACGTATTTACTAAACACGTATTACTTATTTTTTTTAAATATTTAAATTACATTTATTTCTTTGTCTTACAACAAAATTAATCAGCAAATTAAAGTAAATGCAACAATTACGAAACAAGTCACAATTTCAATTAATTGACAGCTGTCAAACATGCAGCATTATGAGTTTTTAACAAATTTGAATTTAATTTTCATACAAATAGTTCACTAATTGCATTCACTTAAGTTATCTTAATAAATAATTCAGCGTAATTAACTAATTGCACAAATTGCGAAACAATGCACAATTGAAATACATAATGAGTTGTTTTGATGAAACAACTATGCATATTATATATTTTTATCATAATACTTTTATTTTTTAAAACTTAAATAGATGCGCTTTCAAAATGAATGAAAGAAGTTACAATTTCAATCACAAAAATTGATATATCAACTCTAATTAGAGTGTATCAAAGTTCGACGAAATGGTGACCATTCAAATAACATGTATCTCTTATTTCATAATGGAACATCTGGCAAATTAATCAATGATTTCACGAGGAAGTTAATTGAATTCCTTTGTAGTAATTTCCAATGAGTGTCATTGATCATTCAACAATACACATGTCTACACTTTAAAATATAATTTGTCCATTTAAATGTAGTTTCTAAAAAAAAACAAACGTGACTGCAAAGTAATTTCTAAATTGTCTGTATTAGTTCTCATTCGTAGCGCAAAATTCATGCATATGCAAATGGGAAGAACATTTGTAACGGGAATTTCCTTAATGTGTTCAGGAAATATTCGTAAACGAATATTTAAAAAAATTACACACGCCGCTTCCATTCAAACTGGTTTTCGAGATCTACAATAGACGATAAACGAACAACTTAATTAACAAACGTTATTACATATAATTTACAATAAAGTTGCTTTAGAAGTTAAATCAAAGATGAGTATTCATCTGTTATCATTTTACTAATTGAATATAATGCATGTAAATCAATTGTTAATCAATTCGAATAACCTTGAGGTCGCTCTTTGAACGAAACGGAATTTCCACTTGACGTGACTCATTGGATGATTACTGCATGGAAAATGTAATTTAACAAAACTCTTGCTTTTAAAATAATTCTATTTAATAAATAATAAATCAATCATAAGTTTTTCTTAATCAATTTTCAGATGGATTTAGATAATAAAAACCTTTCTAGTGATTTGCTGGTGCCGCACGTTAAATTGTGAAGTACGTATTAAAAACGTGCACGAAAGGTTACCAAGTTGCAAGGAAAAAAAAGGTGCTGTTTGAAAATAACTTGGAACCGTTCCAGGTACAAATTATGCACTTTATTTATATTTTCATTCCGTTAGGTGAAAATTGTGAAAACTAATCCCCAGTACCTGTATTTTTTTTGTATAGCAATAGATGGAATTGGAAATTCTACAAAGGGATGACGTCCAAAAGGAAAGATGACCACTTTTTGAAAGAAAAACGGAGGCTTATTTGTTATCCTCGATACACAACATAAACTAAGATCTTTGCTTTCCAAAGGAAAACGTGTATAAGAAGCAGTCATGAAGCGTAGGAACAGAGAGAATCCTTGAATATTTTGCGAGATGCGATTTCGTTTCGTACAACATGGCACGAAACTCGCCTTGAAAAAGGAGGAGAAAAAACAGCGAGTTAGTTGAAAATGGATTAATGAAATTATAAGTAAATAACGTAATGTTACGCAACGTGTTTATTTTGACGATCATCCGCAGTGTAGAAACGTGATAGTGATCTTACTCTAATCTATTTCGTTCTTTTTTTCATTAAAAAAACGTTTTGAATGAGTTAGCAACATGATGCAATTTGACGAAAATTTGTATTTTCTTGTAATCTCTATTTCGTTGCCTCCTCGTATTTGTTATCTCAATAACAAACTGTATTACTCATTGCGCATTAAAATAATTTAAAGGAAATTTGATAGTAAATTTTCATTTTACAATTTTAATTATTGTAAAGCTAAATAATCATTCTTTAAAACATAAGCTCTGGTATTAGTGTGCCACTGTCCAAATTGAAGAAATGGTTATTTAACCATCGAAAAAAGCAGTGTCTTCACATTTTTGCTTATATCTCGAAAAGTATATGCGACAAATTGATGTTTGAGCATTTAAATTAAACTTGAATGTACACACTTTAAAACGCATCTATTGGTATAATTGTATCGTTTGTCATTTGGCTGCAATTCACTGTCAAAGTTGAAGAAATGTTTTTTAACCATCGAAAAAGCAGTATCTTCACATTTTTGCTTATATCTTGAAAAGTATATGCGACAAATTGATGTTTGAGCATTTAAATTAAACTTGAATGTACACACTTTAAAACGCATCTATTGGTATAATTGTATCATTTGTCGTTTGGCTACAATTCACTGTCAAACTTAAAGAAATGTTTGTTAGGCATCGAAAAAAGCAGTGTCTTCACATTTTTGCTTATATCTAGAAAAGTATATGCGACAAATTGATGTTTGAGCATCTAAATTAAACTTGAATGTACACACTTTAAAACGCATCTATTGGTATAATTGTATCGTTTGTCGTTTAGCTACAATTCACTGTCAAACTTAAAGAAATGTTTGTTAAGCATCGAAAAAAGCAGTGTCTTCACATTTTTGCTTATATCTCGAAAAGTATATGCGAAAAATTGATGTTTGAGCATTTAAATTAAACTTGAATGTACACACTTTAAAACGCCTCTATTGGTATAATTGTATCGTTTGTCGTTTGGCTACAATTGACTGTCAAAGTTGAAGAAATGTTTTTTTAAGCATCGAAAAAAGCAGTGTCTTCAGATTTTTGCTTATATCTCTAAAAGTATATGCGACAAATTGTTGTTTGAGCATTTAAATTAAACTTGAATGTACACACTTTAAAACGCATCTATTGGTATAATTGTATCGTT
>JAFMTC010001067.1:448030-459728 GCA_018845635.1 Nicrophorus orbicollis
TTACTTAATTCAATCTACTAAGACTCCACAACGACAACACCAGACATTATTCCACGGTGTCCAGAATTCCATCCCTGGGACACAACAATTAAGTATTACTAAAACTTGTGTTAAAATAACGTTTAAACGGATTTTAGAAGAAGTATAAATAATTACTACATAAAGGTTGATTTATATTGATTTGAATGAAAATTATTGTTTTCACAAAATACTATGAAGTATAAATTAAGAATTACAAAAACTAATAAATTCTGGTGAAAAAAAGCAAATCTAAAATGGGAAGTTCAACGTTTTTGAATATGAAATTTAGTTTCATCGATTTGTGTAAAATTACAAATAACTAGGCAGATAGACCAATGGTCTATAGCCTTTTGCAGCAATAGCATTGTATTTTATATTGATTTTCTTTGTTACTATTGTATTGAGTTTATATCTTTTTGTAGTTGTTGCAATAAATGTTATTATTATATTTACTGGTTTAAATAATAAGTGTATGTATTGAGAATTTCATGAAATAATATTTTCCGATAAGATTATGAATCACTTATGAAATATATTTCTTGTAAACTGATATGTATACAATATTAGATGCGTTGAAGTTCGAATAGTTGCTGTAATTTGTATTAACTTCAAAAAATTTCTAACAAAAAGGAGGGAAACAAATTAAAAATAGGACGTAAAGTCAATAGCCCTTTTGATGTATTTATTACTAATAAAGTTAATTATTTGAAAATAGATATTAATTTCAAATTAATAACATTCAAGAATAATTAATAAAGTTACTTTCGAAGTTAATTATAGTTATTAATGTTAATTTTACTTGGAATTCTATTATTTGTATAAGAAAAAATAATTGAGAATTTCAGGAAATTGTATTTTTTCAATAGAGGTCTGAATCACAAATGAAATATTTGAAAATTTGTATGAATACAATATTAATTAAATGATTGTTCATTGAGTTGAGATACTGGAATTTAAAGTTAATATGTTTTATTGCTTAGAAAGCTTTATTGAAAAACAGGTAAAGTTATATTATATGTTGATTTAGTTATTGTAGTTGTGAAAATATTTGAATATTCAAAAATTGATATGTATGCAATATTAGTTACACCGAAGTTCGAATTACAGCAACTGTAATTTGTAATTAATTTTTAATGGTTTGTGAATAGAGATGCTTTTCAAATTAATAGTAATTAAAGTGAAATTAATTTGAAAGAAAATGCTTTATTTTACAATTTAGAGAGTTATTGGACAACTAGAAAAGTCATATTGAATGTTGATATTGTTTTATGATTTACTCTAATTAATTCGTGTTACTAGATTTGAAAATATTTGAATGTTTAAAATTTTATATGTATACAATATTAGTTGCACGGAAGTGCCCATAGTTGCTGTAATTGATAATTAACTCGAATAAATTGAAAAGAGATTGTTCATTCAATTAATTATATTTCTGAAAACCTGGTAAAGTGGGTACTTAATCCAATTCAATATAGAATCTAATGTTTATAATTTACGTTTTTCCTCAGACTTACAGGATCATTTAAGAAGTGTTGAGAAATGGAGAAATATATTGTTTTTAAATTTATAATTAAACATCTTTACATTTTTATGTAATCATTTAACCTTTTTTGTGAACCCAGTGATTATTTAGTCTTAAATTATGAAAATAACATTCAATTTCTTGAAAACTCACAAAATTTTAAATGTATTCTATGAATTTACATTCAAATTAATTATATCAAATTTATAAAATTAAGGAATTAAAATTGATTAAACGATTGAACATTTTTATTGAAGTTCAATACAAATAAACTAGATATTTTAATATCATTAATATATTATCATTTACTAAAACTTTGGTGATTCTAATTTCGTATGATATACCAATACATTAATATGAATGTTTTCAAAATAGATGAATAACAACGTACAGTTTATTCAGTTTTCTTCATTTGGTAGTTCTAAAAATTTTAAATTTATTAATTTAGCCAACATAATTTTTGATGTAAATTTACCTTTTCAGCGATATTTGAGAGATTTGCGTAGTCTCCGCTACTCTGAAGCATCGACTTGAAGATTCCCTTCTCCATGTTCAACAGTTCATAAGGATGAGCAAATTCTGCAGCTCGTCCACTCTCCATAACCAAGATTTTATCCGATTCCATAACTGTCTGCAACCTGTGCGCGATGGTCAACACTGTGCAGTCCCTAAACTTTGACTTCAACGTCTTTTGTATCAAACTTTCTGTTTGAGGATCGACGTTGGCCGTGGCTTCATCCAAAACTAATATCTTATTGTTCCTAAGCAGCGCTCTTGATAAGCAGAAAAGTTGCCTCTGACCGAGACTGAAATTCCTTGGCATCTCCGATAAATCCGAGACCGACTCCTTCAGTTCAACGTCACCCAAGCATTGCCAGATCTCTCTGTCCGTGTACTCTCCGAAAGGATCCAAATTCTTCCTGACGCTAGTCTCGAATAAGACAGGTTCTTGTGGTATTATAGAAATGTTTGATCTCAGCATCTTCATCGGCAAATCGGATACATCGCAATCGTCGATGATGATTTTCCCCTCGGTTTTGTACAGCTGATAGATGGCTGAAAGGATCGTCGATTTTCCGGCTCCTGTCCTTCCGACTATTCCAACTTTCTCTCCGGATTTTATAGTGAGATTCAAGCTATCCAACACCCTTTCGCCTTCGCCGTATTCCAAACTCGCATCTTTGAATTCGATCTTCCCTGACTTGGGCCAATCGAGCGTCAGTTCGAAATACTCTTCTCCCTTCAAATTGACGAACCTCTGAATCCTCTCCACTGATACCATTTCGTTGATCATTTCCGTAGTTTGCCGCATGCCCCATTGGAAGCTCAACATCACGGACATGTAGAGCGTCATAAGTAAACCAATTGTCTCACTTTTAATGCCTAAAAACAGTCAGCGAAATCATTTGGAAATCTTATTCATCGATTTCTTACTCTCATCCAAGTATACTAAAAGCACTATATTCGTGCATAACACCATGATGCAACTTAGGTCATTCCAAAAGCCGAAAGCCCTGACCGCCGCTGCAGTAAGCACCCAACTTGCGTTGTTGAAATCCTGCAGATCATCGAAAACTTCGGTAAACTTACTCTCCGCGTTGAAAGCGCGTATTGTGCTTAATCCGTTCATCGAACTCCTTAAGTGACCAAATATTGGACTTCTCGCTAAAAACATCATAAAAAACTAATCATTGTTACAATTCTTCGATTAAATTTATACGTACAGGAAGCGTAAATCCTCTTGACCATCAAGGATAATCGCATATAAAATTTGAAGAATATAATTATTACGACTATGAGGATTAACGAGGGAATGATCAAATAGATCTTGACGACTATACTAATGATCAGAATAGCGATTAGATTGAGTTGTATTGAAAATACGTCGTGTACGACTTGAGGAATTATTATGTCCACTACGCTGAAGTCTTTGGAAAACGTGTTCAAGATTCGTCCGGTTGGATTGGAGTCGAAGAACTTCATCGGGGCTTCGATTAATCGCGTGAAAGCGGTGAAATGCAGACGTTCCGCCCCTTTGGAGCAGAATCTAAAATGCCAAATCGACCTGATCAAAGCTATCGGAATGGAGATCAATATCACTGCGCTGTAGGTATAAACCATCCGAAGTTGGAAATCTTTACTATTTAAATCTTCTTCGCCATGGGACAACCTGAAATAATCTGATTGATGCAACAATTGCAATTGAAAGTTATTAATAACCTTACCAATCCATAATGAAGTAATCTAGGTACGAGTAAACCAATTGGGATATAATAAACATCGAAAAAAGTAAGATCACTACGAACGCGTTCCCGCCGGACCTTAAATAAGTCCAGTAAGTTGTAAATTTGATCGAACCAGTATTCATCTCCTCCTTAATCTCATTCGAGTTCTTGCCGACTGGTTGCTCCTCGTCAGTGTTCTCTACGCTTTCGGTGCTTTCTTTATGGTCATCTATGTTCAAGGATTTGGCAAAGTCAGAAACGGAGCCTTGCAAATCGCTGTAACTGCCTCTAGCAGAAATCTTCCCGTTCTCCAAAATAATCAAATCTTCGAAGTTCCTCAGATGCTGCAACTGGTGCGTTATCAGAATACGTATTTTGCCTTCCAAGAAACCCTGAATGCATTCCCTAAATATATGAGCACCGACTTTGTTGTCCACAGCCGATAACGGATCGTCCAGTAAGTAAATGTCCGCCTCTCTGTAAATGCATCTAGCCAAATTTACCCGAGATTTTTGACCTCCGCTGAGAAGATCCACGGAGGTATCATCTCTCGATGGAAGCAACGTGAAGTCACGTTCCAACGCGCACACCTGACACACCTTTTTGTATCTCTCTGCGTTGAATTCTTCGCCGAACAAAACGTTTTGACGAATACTGCCGTTGAAGAGGAATGGTTCTTGAGCGGCGTAAGAGATGGTTCCGGTGACGGATAAATGTCCGGAAGTAACAGGCAGCTCCTGAAGAATAACATTCAACAAACTGCTCTTCCCGCTTCCCACTGGTCCAATGACACCGATCATCTGATTCCCGTCCAAACTGAAGCTGATATCGTTCAATGTGTTTTCGTCCTGCCACTTTGCGCAGACCTTACTGAAAACGACCTTGCTCCCTTTCGACTTGATCACGTTCGTGATGAAAACGCCATCCTCGTGATCCACTTCGATTTCCTTCAATGTTTTCTCCGATGTATTCAGAAATTCCTGAACTCTCTCCAGCGCATGCTTTATATCGATCACAGCAGGAATCGCGGAGGTGAGTTGACTCATTGCTAAGAATCGCATTATGTAATGGATGCAGATAACTGCAAAGACATCAGAGGTTTTCAAGTTTAACTCAAAGAACACGCATGCTACGAGCGTGATGAAGATGGAACCGCGTGCTACGAATCCCTCCAAAGATGCGATGAATCCAATGACCTTATCGGATCGTACAAAGTGGCTCATCTCTTCACTGCAATGACAACAATATTACAATATGTAATTTAATCTAGCAATTTATTAACCGTCTTATTTCAGTGATCCAATCGAGAAAGGCCTTCTCCCACGTGTACATTTTGATTGTTTTTATGTTCGAGCAAATCTCGTTCATCAGCTTCACTCTTACATCTGTTTTCGTTGCCATCTTCAATCGACACGTGGAAATCTTATTGCTGGAATATACTGCAAATACGACGAAATAATAATCTTCCATAAATAAATAGAATAATCTTACGTATAATTGGAAATACTATGCACATCAAAACTACTCCCAATAAAGCTACCCATCCAAGATAAGAATACAGCAGGTAAGTGCCTACGAGTAATTGGATCGGCGTGATCCAAATCATGTGCACCAGCATCGAATAAACGTCGAACTTTTGCATATCATTGGATAAGAAATTGACCACTTGACCGGCCGTCGATTTCCCGAAATATTTCTGATCGACTTTCAGGGCTTTCCTGTAAATCAGCGAAGTGCATGAGGACCGTATTTCCGTGGTCAACACTTGGAACCTGAACATCACTGCGTGCAGGAGGATTTTTATGACGATGAATACGAGCAACCAAATGGCGAAGAGTATGTAACCGTCCTCTTCATTAATGGGATTGGCGAAATGCAAGATCACACGTTCGACCAGCATCGGCAAAACTATGCTGTAATGTCATCATTATTGATTAGTTGAATTTTCGAATAGTTGTTGAACTCACATGGTTATTAATTCTCGTATTAAACACAGCACACCGATTATGCAGAATTCTAGGCCGAAGACTTTGAACATCGATAGAAGCAACGACCATTTCTTGCTGGTCTTCCGCTTCTCCATCCAAGCCTTTTCCAGTAAATCGCCATTACGTTTTGCTTCTTTGTGGTTCACCGAAACGTCGTCTTCCGTAAAATCTTTTTTAAAACTGCCCCAGAACAGCGGGATCATGTAACTTGACAATAAAAAGCCTTAATAAGTAAATCAATTTATTGTAATCTAATATCTTACAGAAAAAGGATACAGGATATCCAGCTGTGCTGTGACCTTTTCTCCATATTGACAACTACTAAAATGAGTTATTAGTTTTGGGTTTAGTCCTATTTCATTAGCGAAGATAATTATGTAAGTATTGATAAGACTAATTAGTCAAGGTGAAACTGCCTTTATTGCTAGTAATACGAAACATGGGGACAATAATAAATATGCTTATTTTAATTTACAAGGCCGGACTGTTTGGCCAGGGAATAGAAGATGCCCTGGCGCTTGTCGAGCAGGGCTTTGGGCGTATCGAATTCTACAACGGATCCAAAATCGACGACCATGATCTTGTCCGAATTGATGATCGTGTTCAATCTGTGCGCGATCGTCAGAATCGTGCAGTCGGAGAACAATCTTGCAATTGTTTTTTGGACGAGCGCGTCCGTTTGGGGATCGATGTTGGCCGTGGCCTCGTCCAGCACCAGGATCCTGTTGTTGCGCAGGATGGCTCTCGCCAAGCAGATGAGTTGACGTTGGCCGACGCTGAAGTTTGCGCCTCCTTCGCTCACCACGCTCATCAAACCCATTTCGAAGCCCTCCACAATGTACTTCAGTTCGACCTCTCCCAGTGTATTCCACAACTCGTTGTCGGTGTGCTCGTCGTGAGGATCCAAATTCGATCTCAGCGTTCCGGCGAACAGAACAGGATCCTGGGGAATAATGGAAATCTTCGATCTGACCGTTTCCAATTCGATGTCTTTGATGTCAATGTCATCGATGATGATGGAACCGTGGATGTCGTAAAGCCTGAACAGCACGGAGATAATCGATGATTTTCCAGCTCCCGTTCTCCCGATGATTCCAACTTTCTCCTTCGGTTGTATCACGAAATTCACGTCATCCAGCACTTTCTTATCCGAATTCGTGTACTTCAACGTGACGTTCCTGTACTCGATCTGCCCTTGCTTGGGCCAATTGTCCGGATCCTGTCCACTCATGTCCTCCTGTTCGGCATTCGAATACTCCACGATTCTCTCCACCGAAGTCATCATCGTCTCCACTTCGGTCCACTGTCTGATTCCCCATTGCAGAATACCGGTTAATCCGAAAGATTGCGTTATGGCCAAACCCACGTTTCCAGCAATAACCGCTGCAAAAGAAATTAATATTGACGTTCGTTATTAGCTGTTTGCAATTTAACTTACAGCTGGAATCGAAAATGATGAAGCTAAATACTATAATTGCAATGTAAAAACCGCAAAGGATATCCAACCAAAACCCGAAGGCCCTCGAAGTCGCTATGTACATGTAAGCGGCAGATGTGTTCAAATCTTGATGTTCATCGAATTGCATCTTCAAAATTTCTTGCTTTTCACTAGCTCTGATCGTCGAGAGTCCCTCGAGTGTTGAATTCAAGTAACCAATAACCGGAGAACGGGCTGCAATAAATTGATTGTTTATTACAATTATATTATCAATATAATCAAAAAATCACTCACTTGTTCCATCTAATCTTCTTAAACTTCTGCTGGTCTTTAAGAAAATGACACGTGCGTAAAGGAGAATAACCAGAACTACGGACGTCGGTACTAAAAGGTACGGGTTTACAAATGATAGAACAACTGTTACTCCCGTCAATATGAAGAATATGCGAACGCATTCGAAGTAAGCGTAAGGCAGAAATTCGTCGACTACACCGAAATCTTTAGAGAATCTGTTCAGGATGTTTCCGGATAAGTTACGGTCGAAGAACGACATGCAGGCTGAGGTGATTCTCGAGAAGATTTTGTCGTGAAGCGCCTTCGAAGCCATAGTTGTTAATCCGAAGAAAGTGAATAGCCTGAGCACCGTTAACGATGTCGCAACAAAGATTATTATGGAATAGGTGTACATGGCAGTAACGTGCTTAGCCTCGGCCTCGGCTAAAGCCTCCTCCGAGTAATAAGTTGAGTTGGTTTTCATTTTCGACAGATCCTGCTCGATGTTCAACCATTTCGTTATGTAGTAATCGAAGTAACTCAGAGAGCATTGTCCCATGAAACATAGCATCAAGAAGATTGGTATAGTCTTCCAGCCTCCGGCGTGATGCAGGTAATGCTTGTACACGTCCATGCTGACTGTTCCCACTTGCTTGGTTTCGTTGTAAATCGCTGTGTTATCCATGTCCAGAGTGGAAACCAATAAATTGCAATTTTCGTCCGCATTCTCCTTCTCGTTGGGCACCTTCCCACGAACCGGAGTAACCTGCTCCTCTTCAACATCATCAGCACTTCCTTCTTCGTTCGCGTTCGACCCGAAATCTATACCCTGCTTCTGCAACTCCTCGAAAGACCCGTCACCCTTGATGGATCCCTGATCGATCACCAGAATCCGATCCATGTCTTCAAGGAACATCTTATTGTGACAGACGACCACGCACAGTTTTCCCTTCAGGAATCCCCTCATGCATTCGTGGAACACGAATTTGCTGACGCTCGCATCGAGCGCATTCAACGTATCATCTAGTAAATAGATGTCGCTTTTCTTGTAAATTGTTCTAGCTAAATTGATCCTGGCCTGCTGTCCCTTGCTCAGATTCAGCCCTTTGTCGCTGACGATCGTGTTATCTCTCTTCGGGAACGTGTGCAGATCCCTGGTCAAGGCGCAAACCCTTATAACCTGCTGATACCTCTCCCTCTCGTATGGCAATCCGAACAATATATTCTGCTTAATCGTCCCAGGGAACAGCCAAGGTTCCTGTGATGCGTAGCTGTAGTCGCCGTTAGTCGAAACGCCGCCTTCGCACATGTGCACATCGTACATAATCATCTTCAGGAGCGTCGATTTACCGCCTCCCACGGATCCTGTCACTCCGATCAACGAAGGTTCCAGTTTCAAATTGACATCGCTCAAGATGCTCTTGTTCAGAATCTCGACTGAAGCATTCTTAATCACTACGTTAATATCTCTGATTATTGGCATCTGCTTATCGATGGAATCCGTGTCCTCGACGAGCAGATAGTTTTTGATACGTTTCAGCGAACTCTTAGCTTCGGCCATTTGCGAGACGCTCATGGGAATGGCAACGCTCAGCACGAACTTCAAAGACCCGAAGCAGCTAATGACGACGAAGACGATCTCCGCATCAATCGCATTTCCCATGTAGATGAAAGCCAGAATACAGATGTAAAAAGAAATCCTTTGGCTCACGGCGGACATCGAAAGAATAACCGATTTCAAATAGAAGATAGAACGCAGTTTGCTCATCTCATTTCTGAAGCAATTATTCAAATTTAAGATAGTGCGATAATATAAACATTAAACCTGTACTTACATTCTTAGGGCATTTGTAATTTTCGTGTAGTACTTCTCCCACGTGTACAATTTAATCAATTTGATCGATGTTAAAATCTCCTGGATCCTCCTCAAACGCTCATCAGTTTTACTCGAGGTTTTCAGACGCAAATCTGTTGTTCTCTTGGCGATCATAACTGAAAGCACGTAAGTTACGTTATTCACTGCACAATATTTTCATTATGTCGGACTTACTTTGGAATGGAATCAGACAAATAAGGAAGCTGATGCCCAAGATTGCGGCCCATCTGATCTTCTGGTACATAATGTAAGTCATAAAGCCGACTTGAATCAGTCCGATCCAGAGATCGTGTGCGAAAATCAGAGCAGATTCAAAGACTAAAACGTCTTTGGAGATCATCGTGACGATTTTGCCGCTGGAGAAGCTGATCAGTGAGGATGAGGTCAGCTTCAGAGATTTCCTGTAAATCAACGAGCTCAAAGCCGTTCGCACTTTAAGCCCAAGTTGCGTCAAGCTCAGCATGTAAGAGTGAGTGTAGATGGATTGAGCGAATGTACAGACGATGACTATCGAGCCGTGAATGTAAGCATCGTTTTTGGTCATGGTACTATCACTGGCAAAATACGACACTAATTTGCCTGTGGCCAAAGGCAATGTTACCCTGAAATTTGAGTTGATAATCAAGTCTTGTGTGTTGTTAAATCAATTTGAAAATTCTCACAATATAACGGACTTAACAATCAAATTGGTAAATCCGTACATCATCCAGCTTTTCCCGTACACCCTGAACATCGTCTTGGTGAGCGAAGTGTGGGATTTCGTTTTCTCTATTTCCCATTCTTTTTCGAGGTCATCTCCGAGCTTCGAGGCTCGGTAATCGTTCAACACATTGTAAACGTCGGTTTCAATCAATTCTCGCTTCGAAGACTTCTTGAAGATATCATAAGTAAACCTACAAGAATCCAATTTTATATGAGAAAAGATCGAACTTTACATTTTCTAATCAATCCAAATCAAAGTAGTAACTAGAATTAGCAGAGCACTTTATTAAACTTACAGGAAAGTTAGGACATTAAAAAACCCCGCCTTCTCCTTAGGGTTCGTCGTCCTCTTGATCGGCGGCGCCTGGTACATCTTTCAATTGCAATTTGAAATTCCCAATGTAAACTGACCGAAATCGAACATCAAATTATCATCTTTCGGAAATCGTTGTTGTGGACCACTTAATCACATACACACACGCACACACACTCGAACCCCGACCAACCGTGGCTCAATCAATCAATTAAACAATTAAAACTGATTTTATTTCGGTATTGCTATTCCGATAAGATCTAGTTATTTATCTTAATATCTAGCTTCAAGTAATAGACATTTTATCGCCCGTTTTGTAATTACTAATGCCGATCAAAATTGTGCAACTCATTTCGACAACATCAAACGAACTGGATGGTGGTGGTGGTGGTGGTGCGTTGCCATCTCTGGAAATAATACCAATTCGAATGTCGGTTCATTTACAAAATACGGAACGTAATAATTTGTAGATAAAAAAAAATATGGAAATTTTGAAGAATATTGTTAAAAAATAATGATGAAAAAAGTCATTAAGTCTTTCTTATCGTGAGAATGTCAATAATAATTATTGAAATTACAATGTATATTTATTTGTCAACAAAATATTTCGCAAGTCTTCAATTCTATGTTTGATCTATGAAATTTACAAATTGTAACTGCGAATACAGATAAAAATTTGCAATTTATATTGAATAAACTGATTGATTCGATGCACTCAATTGCGTTCCATTAGAAAAATAGGTACCATTTGTGCAGAATATAATTAAGGATGCGTAGATAAAAGAAATGAACATAACATAATTAAGTTTTTGATTATCTGGAGAGTGTTTCATTTTGATAATTGTTTATAATTGGGAAGAAATATTTTGACTCAATTTGGACCATTAAGTATGTTTAAATAAATAAGTAATTATTGAAATTGCAATATCAGTTTTGTTTGCTAAAAAACACATTTCGTACGTTTTTAAGTTTGGTGTATCATCAATTATCATAATGTATTTGTTTGTTTTATTTTTGGAATAGAAAATCATAAAATTTGGAATTAGAAATTGAAAAATTGGTTTGTCGGTGTATTTTATTTACTAATTAATATAAATAATATATTATATTTGTATTTACAAATAAAGTGGTGTATTGTAATAGAGTTTCTGGTTATATTTAGAGTATATTTATCACAAAAATAAGAATCTATGTTTTAGAGGGTGAATTGGTAATGGCTTATAGAGCTGGAGCGGATGCATTCGGAGTGTTCGAGGACGTTTCCACAGCAGGACCAGTGTCTTCGGCCCGGATGTCCTTCGTGGCCGTGTCCGCATCCCCTGTAACCCCCAGGCATCTTT
>JAFMTC010001067.1:468019-479779 GCA_018845635.1 Nicrophorus orbicollis
TGTAAAGGTTGAATCTGAGGATATTATTAAGAAATATTCCAATAAAATGTAGTTTTTCTTCTCTATTTTTTCAGTTGAATTTTGTAATGCAATTGTTAGCTTCAACACTTGGCGTAGAAGATGAATCTAAGGACATTATTAAGGAAATATATAAACATAATCTAGTTTTTTTTTTCGATAGAAAAGTTAATTCAATTTAGTGAATCAAAAATTTTATTACAGAAATGTACAAATCAAGCGTATTTCTCTCTTCAAGCAGTAAGAAAGTGAAGTAAATCAAACTAATTCAATTTCTTTAGTTATTATTAACGAAATTTATAAACAGAAAGTTGTTTATTCTATTTGTTGTTCTGTTTATTTTTGAAACAAAAAAAAGTAGAAAATCCTTGTATAATTAGTAATGGAAATTAGTTAACAATATACACTTATCATATATAGTTCAATTAGGGAAAAATGAGGTGGAGCTCAACACTTTTCTCAACATTGCAAGAACTGGCAAATTGTGATTGACTTATAATTTGTAATTCCTTCTTTCTTACAACTTTGATAACAGATTTTTATGAAAAGTGTTATGCAAACTTTTTCGATGATAATACAAAAAAAACAATATAACCTTGACTTACTTAAATACAGTCATTTCCAAATTACTATTAAATCATTGTACAAATCACATAATTCTGTAAATAACATACATTTTTAATTGTAAATGCATATTTTCTTGTAAATAAATGTAATTTACATTACAACTTACATAACATAACAATGTTCTGTTTATAATTTGTGAAATATTTGTAGTTTTTTTTGCAATAATGCATATGTTACGCTTTTGTAAATCATTATTAATAACCAGTTTCAGGCAAACAATGTTGACGTATTTGAAATAATCGTAATGAGAATGGAAACGTATTTTGACTAATTTACGTAAACAGATAATCAGAAACGTCGATATTCGCATTTAGTAAGCTCATGTTGAATAAAGAAAACAACAATAATTATGTACATTTTAATAGTATTTAAATGAAGAGAGAATCATTCGAACTTGTAAATATTTATATGAACGCAATTTCAAGCTATATTTGGTGACTTTTTTCATAATTCCTCAACTTATTTAATAATAGTAACACACAAAATTGTATTGAGTAATAAGAAATGCAAAAAAGATTAAATGCAAAGGACTATTGACCATAGTTTTATACAATAATTTGTTAATTAATTTTATGATTATTTTGTTATTAATATTTTGTTTATGATATGAAAATTAAAGGAAATAAACGTAAACAATTTCATTATGCTAAAAGCGTATTCGTGTCATGCACTTACGTTAGACCTGACCTACGAATGGTATAGTCTGAGCCAACTTTAGTAATGAATCATTCGTGGACAAATGTTTCCATTGCCCACAATTTCTAAACCCATTTACAAAACACAGTTACGATCATTTCCCACAAAAAAGTAATTGTATTGTTCTATGAAATCCTCAGTAAAATTTGTAACTTAACACTTTGAATCGATTAATTGCATAATTATGATCATATATCAATAGATTTTGCTCAATAATTGATTTAAATACAGTGTGTAATCGATTAACGAAAAACTCGAACTACTAATATTTGTACATTCGTAAAACGTATAACTTAAAGGCTTTATCAACGTTACTTTTGGCAGTTAAAGCTGGTGTTAGTAACTTTATTTGTTTCTTAAATCAGATCACGAATTTTGAATTCGTTAACTTTAAAAAACATAAATATTTACATCATTGTAATCAAGTTATTTTAACAGAGAAAATATAAATTGATACACAATCATCAATTTATTTTAAAATCAATAAGTTAATTAATTAATTAAAAAGTTGATTGAATTTCGTGAAATCTATTTGGATTAAGTAGTAACGTCAATTCATTGATAAACAGTGTACGTTATTGATCATTATTAATGATAAATGAGTTAATTGTATTTTGTTATAAATCCATTCATAAATCTAGAAAGTATCCAAATTTAATACTTTAAGAAATAAGTATAAGTATATATAATTATTGATTTTCATATCATTGAATTCAATAATTGGTGCAAATTAATCTAAAAAGTTTGTAATTAGGAGAAATGTATAAAGAAAAATGTAATTAATTATTACATTGATATCATAATTAAATGAATGCAATGATTTCTTGCAAATCAATTAATAATAATTTATAGTTTAAAAATTCCATACTTAAATATTTATTTTTCAGTAAATATTTTGTAGGAGAAAGTTCTCATTTGCAAGTATTTCCCTTTTCTTGTAAATTTTCTCCAAAGTATTGACTTCAAACTAATTAGACTTATATAATGTACAAAATATGAACAAAATCTATATTTTGTACATTATTAACTTCTTTTTCGAGGCAGAAAGAACTATGGTCTTATATAGGCTTTTGCTGCAATTTATATTTCTTCATTACTATTGTATTGAGTTTATATTTTTTGCAATTGTTGCTGTTAATAATTGACAAAGAATGGATGTTGATTATTACATTTGTATCCAGTATGTTGTTGCATATAAGTCTAATTAGTTTGAAGTCAATACTTTGGAGAAAATTTGTAAGAAAAGGGAAATGAGAACTTTCTCCTACAAAACAAAAAACTTGCAAATGTTGCTTCTAAAATCAATGTTCAGACATAGCGACAAATAGTTGTCTGGCGATTACATGTTGTTATTTTCCAATTCAGATCGTAATCTGCAATAATTGGATTGGATTTCGAGAGGGCTTCGAAAGCTGTAGAATGCGTACAATACGAAAATAAACATTGCGTTATCAAAACATAACAGGATGCCCGAACTTATCATCTATATTTATAACTACCTGTACATCTTATTCGTAATTGTCTTGGCTGTACCATTCGACATTGTTAGGTGTACAATGTTTGATGTTTTGTGCAATTCAAGGACTCACGCGTTTCAGAGGATCTGCAGAAAAGTCCAGTTCACGAGGCCTGGGTTAACATCGTTCTCGGTGTCGATGCGATGGAATCCGTCGAAGAGGATGGGCGTCGCGACGTGTCTTTTGCGGGCGTCGTCCGAACACTGACTGGTTTTCTTAGCCAGATGGCTTGGCTTCTGTGCCAGAGTGCGTTGCGTTCTCGCCGTCGTCGTCGTACAAGAAGAAATTATAAATACCTCGCGAACAGCGTATATTGTGTGTGGCTCACTTCGAACCGCCTCTAAAAACCTCATTGCTTTCATTTAAATCGCGTAACCGGCGTCGATTTTCTTGATTGATTTGCACATTCCGAACTCCGGAGCCAGTTCCAGACAGCATCCATTTCGTATTCATATATTCACGTGCTCGTATTCCTGCACAGAGTACACGTTATTTATTGCCTTCCCCCTGCTCCTCTCCTCACGCCAATATCACGACACTTCTCTCTTATTGTATTCTTTTCCTTCTTCAACATTTCCATTCGCTTTTTGTTTGCTCGCCTTCATTTTTTTTTCCCCGAAGCCGAAACTTGTTTGACGCTAATTAAAGTCCCTCCCCGAAAACTGCTTCATTAAGTCAACTAACTGTTGTTTCAATCGAGCGATTAAACGCTCCATAGTTTTCTAAATACAATTAATAATGCAGAGTGCGATTAAAGCATATTCCCAGTTTAATAAGACGTTTTCAGTCGCAAATTACAGATACACCACTTATTCGATTATTCCGTTTACTGGAAACTATGCACGCATATAAATAGAGATTCGCGAAACGTTTCCATCAAAACGCAATTCATCGAGAACAAGTTGAGGGAGCAATGGTTCAGCTCTCTGAATTAACGGTCAAAATACTGGGATGGCATCTGTTGTGGCCGGAGAAGATGAACTTCTGGTACTTCTTAAAGTGCGCTGCACTTTTGTCCTACATGACCATCTGCGCCATAGGGATGATCTGTCATTTCATATACAGCTTCAGTCCGTTTACTTATCGAAAGAAATCTATAGAGCTAATTCAGTTTCTAACTTTCAGCTAACGAAGGGTTCATCTATTTCAACATCGCCGACGATATGGCCGGTTCGTTGGCAACTTTCACGGCCATCTACGTGATTCTTGTTCACATAATCAATACTGGAACTACGAAGAAACTCTTGATAATGTTATCAGATTTCACGGTCCAGGAGAAACCCCACAACGTCGAAGCTCTGGATAAGCACCTGAAGCTTATTAGCATCATCATGATCTGCGGTCTGTACGTCTCGATGTTCCTTCAGTGGAGCGCGGGCATCCTCGCGAATTGTCCGGAAACTGGAGAGGTTTCCGACTGCAGCTTCATAGTCACGGCATATCTTCCCGGGCCGATCAACATCTTCGTGAGTCCGTATCGACAGATTTTCATGACTTTACAGGTATCTTCGGCGTTCATAACCGGGATATGCGCGTTCTTCAGCTCTTGGGTGCAGCTCAGCATTTCCCAGTTCATCGTCAATAGGCTGCAACATCTCAAGTTTATGTTGAAGGAAATTTTGGTGCTGAAAAATCGCGACAAACGACGTAGGCACATCAAGACTTGCGTTTTATACCAATACAAAATTAACGAGTAAACATATTTAGGCAGAAAATATGCTAGTTTTAAATTGTTAACATTTAAGGATATGGTACGACTTCAAAAATTGCTCAAAGAATGTGTTCCTTACCCATATTTCATTTACGCCTGTTGTCATGAGCATGATTATATACCAGTTGATCTACGTAAGTAATAAAAGCAAATAAACCAATTAAACTAACTAATTAATTATTATTCAAGCAATTCAAGTTTGTGAATTTTATTCACTTGATTGTCTGGAACTTTGCTGCATTCGGATGTTGCTACTACGGAGAGAAACTCATAACCGAAGTATAACTAATATAGTAATATTGTATTACAAAAATATGGTCAAATTATCTATATAACGTTTGGTATTTTTTGATATTACGGTTCTATCGGCCATACATTTTGAAATAGCATTGGTTGAAACAATAATTGTTAATATATATTATGAAATATAGGCAACTTAATTTTCATTTTTCAGAGTGAGACGCTCATGTATTCCGTATATGATAATATCCCATTTGATGGAGATGTTGAAACGATGAGAGACATGCTCTTGATCATGAAGAGGGCAATGATAGTAATGTACATATCTGCAAGTGATTTCGCCATTTGCGGCCATGTGACATACATGACGGTATCCAATCCGGTCAAATATTATAACTCAATTTAATCCAATTCTTTGCAGCTCTTGAAAACTGTGTACTCTTACCTAACAATATTGATTAAAACATAAATTCACATTGCAATGGTCTACAGCAAAAAACACAGCTTAAAATGGTTTACGGCAAATACTGAAAACCAGGCGCACAATATTCAGCTTTACAAAATATAGTTTAACGTTAAATTTCTAAAACATTGTTCTTATTAAATATGTTTGAAGTAAATATATTGTAATGAATTATTTATTTTTCCACCTTCTGTCTGTTTCCATTAAGATCAGCAACTTTTGTTAAAAACCTGTTTAAAGTACTTTGTGTCTGTTTTCTCCTGAGGATGTCTATAAACTGTGACGTTGTATAATTTCATAGTATTACTTAACATTGTATGAAATGCGCGTGTAATTAAGTAGTATACAAAACAAAAATAGAACACCAAACAAAAGTCGAATTCCAAACAAAAGTCGAACACTAAACAAAAGTCGTATACTAAACAAAAGTCGTATACCATACAAAAAGTCGGATACTAAACAAAAGACGTATAATAAACAAAAGTCGTATTCCAAACAAAAGTCGTATACCAAACAAAAGTTGTATACTAAACAATAAGTCGTATAGCGCGCAAAATTTGTTTCGTCCAAACAGGACGTATTCCGAGTTGGACGTATACTAAAGCAGACATATACCGAGGTACCACTGCATCTCGAAAAGTATAAGCGTCAAATTGATTGTTAAGCAATCAAATTAAAGCTAAGTAATCACACTTTAAAACGTGTTTACTGATACAGTTTGTCATATAGATGTAATTCACTGTTAAATTTGAAGAAAAGTCTATATATTTCTTCAGGAATCACTAAAAACAAACATTTTCAAATATTAGTAAGTTACTGTCGTTCTGCATTTGCTTTAAACTCTAGCATATGCGAATTTTTCAGATGTCTTGTTTCCAGGAAACAATTCACTAATACGGGTAATTTGCGTGTTTCCTACTACATTATTCCGTTTATTCCAATTACCACAGCTGCACTTTGTACGATCTATTATTAGTATGTGCAAAACAAATTCAATTGATTAGCTCACCGTTCCCTTGTCATTAATAGCAAACAACGAGTTCTCTTCACAAACCTATCTTGATCCAGATGTTTCCCACGGAAATTCAGAAGCGATGAGCAAGAATTTGGAAATTGCTTTCTCAAGAAAACTCTAAACTTCTACATGCTTTTGCCGAAACAGAAAAAATATCGAAAGATCGACGAATTGTCGATCCACGTGAATGTAGGGATTAGGTGCATTTACTGTATTGCTTCTGTTAGTATCACCGATCATACAATAAACATATACATGACCCGACTCTTCTGATCTTTATGACTCCCAAGTTTCATTCGCTTTTACTACCGTAGCAGCAAAACTCACCAAGAACGTAAAAAGACATGTACCATTACAAAATTATCGAGTATTACAATATTCAATTTACTTTATTTAGAACTTCGAAGTTTTTTTTTCAACAATTTTGTTAAATAAACTACCTCAAAAGATATATAATATCTTGTGAAGACTACAGAATGTATTTAATGTATTAAATAACCAATTTCAAGCAACGAGAAAAACACGCATATTTTCTTTCATTATTGAAACATATCCGAAAAGTATTTAGAAGAAAAATTCTGAAAATTGTTCATCGATGTGAAGCAATTGATACCACCAAATTTGTCATTGATGATCATCTGAATTTCAGATTCATTTTCCAACTTTGATGATAAAGCTCAAGTTACTGAATTTGTCCGGTATTTGGAATATGTAGTATTAAGAAAAACTCACAGAAATACAAAATAATGAGTCAGTTAAAACTTGATTTAAGTTAATAATAGAAATAGGTGAGGAAAAAGAAATTAAATTTCCTAATTCAATCAAATGTATAGAAAAACTGTTGTTATCATTTCAATTTACATATTTTGTCGAGGACGAAAAGATTTCGGTCATTTGTACCAAATATGAAACTAACTGTAATTAAATCGAGCGATTAAAAGCTTCTTAGTTTACTAAATGTAATTAATAATGCAGAGTTCGGTTGAAGCATGATCCAAATTTAATGAAACGTTTTCAGTCAAACAGCGAACACAAATTACAGGTACCTCACTTATTCGATTCCGGCGAACTATATTCGCCTATAATTAGAGATTCGCGAAACATTTCCATCAAAACTCAATTCATCGAGAACAAGTTGAGAGAGCAATGGTTCAGCTCGCTGAATTAACGGTCAAAATACTGGGATGGCACATGATGTGGCCGGAAAAGATTAACTTCTTCAACCTTTTAAAGTGCGCAGCACTTATGTCCTACATGACCATCTGTGCCATAGGGATGATCTGCCATTTCATATACAGCTTAAGTCTGTTTATTTCTTCAAAGAAATGTGTAAAGCTAATGCAAATTCTGACTTTCAGCTAACGATGGGTTCATCTATTTCAACATCGCCGACGATATGGCCGGTACGTTGGCAACTTTCACGGCCCTCTACGTGATTACGAATCACATAATCAGTATGGGAACTTCGAAGAAACTCTTGCAAATTTTATCCGATTTCACGATCCACGAGAAACCCAATAACGTCGAAGATCTGGATAAGCACCTGAGGATTATTAGCATCATCCTCTTCGGTGGTCTGTACGTCTCGATGTTCCTTCAGTGGAGTGCGGGCATCCTCATGAATTGTCCGGAAACTGGAGAGGTTTCCGACTGCAGCTTCATAGTCACGGCATATCTTCCCGGGCCGATCAACATCTTCGTGAGTCCGTATCGACAGATTTTCATGACTTTACAGGTATCTTCGGCGTTCATTGCCGGTATATGCGCGTTCTTCTGCTCTTGGCTGCAGCTCTGCATTTCCCAGTTCATCGTCAACAGGCTGCAACATCTCAAGTTTATGTTGAAGGAAATTTTGGTGCTGAAAAGTCGCAAGGAACGACGTAGGCACATCAAGACTTGCGTTTTATACCAATACAACATCAATGAGTAAACATATTTCGGCAGAAAATATGCTAGTTCTTGTTTTTAATTATTTACATTTAAGGATATGGTACGACTTCAAAGATTCCTCAAAGAATCTGTTCTTTATCCATATTTCGTTTACGCCTATTGTCATGAGCATGGTTATTTACCAGTTGATCTACGTAAGTAATAGAAGAAAATAAACCAATTAAACTAACTATTTAATAATTATTCAAGCAATTCAAGTTTGTGAATTTTATTCACTTGGTTGTCTGGAACTTTGCTGCATTCGGATGTTGCTTCTACGGAGAGAAACTCATAACCGAAGTATAACTTATTAAAAAATATAGTAATACTTATCATAATTTCATCGACCATACATTTTGAAATAGCTTTGGTTGAAAGACAAATTGTTAATAAATATAGGCAACTTAATTTTCATTTTTCAGAGTGAGACGCTCATGTATTCCGTTTATGATAATATTCCGTTTGATGGAGATGTTGAAACTATGAGAGATATGCTCTTGATCATGAAGAGGGCAATGATCGTAATGTACATATCTGCAAGTGATTTCGCCATTTGCGGCCATGTAACATACATGACGGTATCCAATCCGGTCAAAAACTAAAACACAATTTAATCCAATTCTTTGCAGCTCCTGAAAACTGTGTACTCTTACCTAACTATATTGATTAAAACATAAATTCACATTGCAATGGTTTACAGCAAAAATCACAGCTTGAAATGCTTGGCGTCAAATATCATAACCGAGAAATATGATAAGTTTTCATGCAGCTTTACAAAATATTCTTTAGCCTTAAATTTATATTGCTTCAAGAATTAAATGAATAAAAATGATTTTGCTTCTTTAGACTTCTTTTATTTTGTCTTTGCTCTTTATAGTTAGTATATAAAGATTAATTAATTTCATATAAATTGAAACTATCAATACTAAATCCATACTTTAGTTAAATGTTTTTTAACGTAATAGAAGTACTTAAATATTTCTTTCATTAACTTTATTGAATTATATCAGAAATATATTTCTTAAGTGTTGATATTTTTAAAACTTTAAATAATCGTCAAATTTGGTTGCATATCCTAAACATTTTTAAGGAAACAGCAGTAGTCAAACGATTAAGTTAAAAATATATTTGAATATGTGCATAAAAGAAAGTTCAACAAAACAGTATTGTTTATAGTTTAAAAATAGATGAATTTTTATGTATATATATATACTATATCAATTCGGATTGGTACATCACAGTATTAATTTGTCCCAAAATTGTTCTTAATTACATTAAGTTTGAAATTAATAAAAAAACGAAAATTAACAACAAGAAATCGTTTAAAAAAGACATTTAAAATTAACAATCGTGGTTCTTCTTACAAACATCCAATTCTGTTCCCTCGCGAAATATCGATAATATAAATATCTATTTGCAATCAAGACATGCAAATACAAAACAATCTTTGATAATGTTCTAATTTAATAATTGAAAATATATACGTGTATATTATTAAAAAGTTAAATGAAAAATTATTATATTGATAAAATAGACGATTTTTTTTTGTATATATCTCAATTCGGTTTTGGTACATCACAGTTTGTCATTTTCCCTTCAATTTGTTGATAGCAAACTAACGCTTAGAAGTTTATAAAATAATACTAATAAAAATAATAATTAATGGATGAAAAGTGATTTCAAATTGATTATTATAGTGTATTGGATATGACGGTGCTCACGCCGTGGACGAGGATCGTGGGCGGAAGATCGTCGGTTATGATGCCCAGGTTTTCGAGAAACTCAGATGCATCACTCTCTTCTAATGGCGGTTTGGGTAAGTAGATGAAGGAGAGAGAGGTCAAACGCGACTGGTCGACGATCAGCTCATTGCACCTGTAGAGGTATTCCTCGGGCTTCTGGTTTTGCGTCTCAAACACCTGTTTCCAACCAATCACCGGATATATCTCTGCACTGATTCTCAGCTCTTTCAGGAGCTCCTTGATCTTGTCCACGTGGTTCTGTTGCGCAGGAGTGTTGACCAGAAGCGGGGATTGCTTGGTCTCGTCGCAAACGCAGATCCTCAGGGTAAACTTACGCCATTGCTGGACCATGTTGATGATACAAGCCAGCTGCATCATGAACAACGATGTTGTATCGAAGGCGTCTCCTTCGGTCGGGTGCAAGAAATTGATGGGCCACACGTCAATGAACTTTGTTTCTTTCCTGAAGTTTCATAATAATACAGATTAAAAATATTGAGGAAGGGGAAGTTCGATAGCGATCAAAAAACTACTGGAAAGTTCGAACTACGATGATGTTTGCTATAAAGATGATATCTGCCCACAGGGAAGTTCTAGTAAAACAGTTCTAAGAAGAAGTCTGGCCGAAGAAGTATTACCGAGATAGTTCTAGTCAAGAAGTATTACCAAGATAGTTCTAGTGAAGACGTATAACCGAGATAGTTCTAGAGAAGAATTATTACTAAGTAGCTCTAGTTAAGAAGTATTAGCGAGTTAGCTCATGTGAACTAGCTCTAAGAAGTTATCTCAGTGAAGCAATTGACTAGTCTTAGTCTTTGTATAGCAGTCGTTGTGAAATATAAAAAGTGAACAATCAGCAAATTTAATTTGTACTAGAAATAAATGTACTAAGTTGGGCAATGCGTTGGACAATATGATGAAATACAAGATAAAGCCATAAATGCTTTGTGTGTAAACTTACTTGCTGAGATCTTTGTTCAATTTATAAAAGTTGCGACACACGCACAGATTTTTGTTGAATCGCAGAACGTCGCTCATCATGTGGACATACTCCACTGCGCCCAAATTACTGAAATCCTTCAATGGGAATGTATCTTCCGAGAAACTGTTGCTCTGATAAGATGATTCGACGCTGAAAATGAATCATAGTAAATTAAAAATCTCCAATTAAATAAGCTAATACCTTAATAAAAAGTCTTGTGGTACTTGTTTATCCAGGAATCCAAGGACAACGGTGTTCGGTTTCATGGCTCCCATGCCTGAAAGCCTCATGAGATGCTGCAAACCTTCCTGAACCGTCTTGGCGACGGTCAACTCTACAAAAGCTTTGACCTTCAAATGATCCACTAAATTCAGCCAATGCGGCAACAATTCCAAACTGGGATCCGCCGTTTCGTTGTTCGCGTCACCGGCGATTACGTGTCCGAGGACGTAAAGCCCGCTCTTCTTCAGATCGTTTATGAAATCGATTAGAGGACACGCTGATCTCGGACTGTTCACCAAAAGCAACATCTGCGGTCTCCAAAATTTCACGTGATCCTTCCTGGAGTCCAGAAGCAACAGATACTTGCGTACCTAAAACAAATGTTACAATCGTTGCACATTACTCGATTCAATTAGAAGTATGTGAAGCGTACTTGATGGAAGATCAATGCTTGACTTATGCTTCCCCAATGAGTTTCCTTAGAAGGTGAGAACAAATGGAGGAACATGATCAGGATCAGGCACAGTAGGATGCTGCAGGACGCGTATATCGGGCTGATCACGAACATCATGATGAGCGTTCCCATTAAGCCGATGAA
>JAFMTC010001067.1:494598-504859 GCA_018845635.1 Nicrophorus orbicollis
GTTGTGTTTCTTTCTTTATTTGTGCTTCTAATAACGAAGGGGGCAGGTGAATTAATTGATTAATCAAAGGGCGTTTGAAGCGATAAACCGGGTGTTTTTCAGGTAAGCTCCACCCTTCCCCGAAAGGATGGAAGCTTTTCGGTCATCAAGGACAAGATGGGTAGTTTGAAGCGCATGATGACCAGGCCTTTACCCCCGACGCCGACAGGTGTGTAGATATCGAAAATCTGATCATAGTTGGTTATTACATTTGCTTATGGTTTCAGGACGAGAATTACCTAGTCCGTCGCTTCAGCAGCGCTACAAACAGCACCAGGAGTTTATGCGAGGCACGTCTCCAAACATACCTTTAGCCGTTTCGGATGGCTCAAGGGTAAGAATATGACATTCCGTGAGTGATTTGTGTATAATCAATCTTGTAAATTAGGGTTCGAGCACTGGATATCCAGAGTGGGAAGAGTGGAGTCCGAGAGCAAGATCCGGAAGCATCTCCAGCGCCGACCATTTGAAACCTATAAGGAAGCTGAGCAACACCTCTTGTCCGGGTGGTGGTATGATCAATAGCGCTTCCGTTATGGATTTGAATAACCACCACCTTCATCACCAGATGCCCGGTTTCAATCCGATGCACCAGGTACGATCGATTTGTTTCTCCTGAATTACATTATGTCATAATTGGAATTTCGTTTGCAGTCGATGGCGCAACTGAATTATTGCTACCCGCACGGTCCACCGCCGCAGATGTGGATGGACCAATTCCAAATGCAGCAAAACGGAAGTAACATGAGCTTAAACATGCCCGGATATCCGATGAACCCGATGTGGATGGGCACCTGGCACGGTCCGAACATGTACCCGTATCCGGGTCCGCAGATGATGCCACCACCTCCTCACGCTTCTCGACCTCCCTCGCCGACGCACAGCGTAAAATCCAGAAAGTCTCACATGAGCAGGAAGAGCCGGCTCAAGTACAGCGACGAGGAAGAGGACGAATCCGATTTCGACGACCGCCGTTCGATGTTCAGCGATCGCAAGTCCGGAAGATTCGAACGGTCGCGCACCACGTCCATACCGCGCGAAATGTCTTCGCGTCGAAGCACCGCGGATAAATCCGAAAGGGGAAAGATCACTAGGAGAAGCATCAGGGAAGATTCGAGCAGCGAGAGCAGCGTCGAAGTGGAACCGCCGAAGACGGCGCCGAAACCTAGCGGCAATTGGGAATGCGAGCACTGCACCTACGTGAACGAGGCGAGCACGAAGGTGTGTCTTGTGTGCTGCAAGACAGCATCAAAAATGCCCGAAGAAGCAGAAGTGGAACCCGAGCGAAAGATCACCAAATCGAAGAAGTCGGAGAGAAGCAACAGGTCGAGCGACGATTACTCGAAGGACTACAGTGAAACGGAGTCGATGCTGAATCGCGTCGGCAAATTGAAACTGGAAGTGCAACAGAAGCAACAACAGTATCAGCAACAACAAGAACAGCAGCAACAACAGAAGAGTGTTGAAGCGAAGAAAGGTAGGAGTAGAAAGATTTCTTTTTGGCCGGGCACCAAATTCACTTTTTAAGAGGCTGATACAAAAATAATCTTTCTCTACATATTATACAAATATATCTCTGTGTGTGCTTGATTTTCAATATATATGTGTGTGCGTGTGCAAGTGTTTCGTTGTTTCTCCTAAACTCCTCCCCGTTTTTGCTATAAATCAAATCTTGTTTCCAGCGGAAACTGAAGCGGCAACTGAAGAAGTGCAGCCTAGTGTTACTAAAAGTGCTGAAGTACCTGTGGTGCATAAAACGAGTGTAGCGGTGGGCTGTTCACCGCCCAGGGAAATTATTAATGACATTAGCAGTGAAACCGTAACTATTAGTGAAGAAAAACAGTGCGAAAAGAAGATCAGTGCCTCGACCGGAACATCTCCTCCGCCCCAGAACATGTCCACACAAGTAAATACGAAAGCAATCTATAAAACACATTAATACCATCAAATGTTGCAGACCTACGAAGATGTCCAGACTTTGGTGGAGCCAAAGAAGTCGGCGGGGAGATCGAGCCGAAAATTCCGAGCGAATCGCAAAAAGGAGCTGCAGCGCTCCAACTCGTTGCACAACACGCTTTCGCCCTCTGAAAACGAATGGAATTTCACCAGATCTCTGAGCAGGCATTCTTTGTCCACCGACGATTACCAGGTCTGCTTGAACCAATCGATTCGATAATAATTGAAGAATGAGAGCATTCCATTTTTCAGAGTCTGCCAGGTTCTCCTCCGAGGGAACAAAGTCCCGACTCGTACCTTCAGGAGGATTATTACGAACGAGAACCGAGAATGGCAAAGATCGGTAATCGATCTTACTACAGCATCATGGATCTGAGGAGGCCCGAATTGTACCGCAGGCAGAGCCACGATTTCGGATACAGGGTAAAATTTGCTTAGAAAAGATGAATAAGGTTTTTGTTGTTAGTCTGAGGTTATTCCCCTTGTCTTATTTACCGAATCTGTTGTGCAAAACTAATACCATTTCAAATATTCTAAATAAATTTGGATTCATTTGCTTGCAGAATTCCCCTTTGATGCGCAACAAATCCGAATCGTTTTATCTCGAAAAGGAACCTTTCCATCACGAAACAGTAAAATCCCAAGGATTGGAGTTGGTCAAACTGCTCAGGGTAATTCAAATTATTTTATTTAATTAGTGTTATTTACGGTTTTATTAATTTAAATTAGGAAGCAGAACAGCATAAATACACTGCTGATGAAGTGCAGGCGGCTTTGGCCCATTGCAAAGATGAAAACCCGATCGATTGGTTGAAGCTGAATTGGTCTGCAACCGTGACCAGCGTTCAAACTTTGGCCAGCCAATTGGGAAGGGAAGGCCCAATTAACATCATTGGAACTGTTTCGGAAACGGAAGCAAGAGATGCTTTGCGTAAGCACAAGGGGAACGTGTGGGATGCCGTCCATGAATGCGTCGATCAACGCCAAAGAAAGGTAATAACACTGAGAGTCTGAGAGTGCAATGTACGATGAACTAATTTCGATTTGATACTTAAGTACGGCGAGCTCGCTTCAAAAGGAGACTTTAGTCGCGAGGATATTGTGACGGTATTGACTGCCCACCATGGCGACATTGAGGCTGCGTATCTTGAGCTAAGCAAGACTCAATTGAAGCCATTTCTCATGAGGATCTATGGTCCTCCTGCTACTGGCAATGATAATGAGGCTGGAGCTCCGCTTCCTATAATTAAGGGGGAAGGTAAGAACCAGTACACGATGTACGAGAATACAGATCTGATGCGTTCATTCTGTTTCAGAGGTTGTAAGTAAGAAAGATTCACCACAAGCGGAAATAGCAAAAGCGGTGAGTCCAAAATCTAATCAAATCCCGACAGGTATCGAGGACGAACCTCAACCCCTTCTCGAACCAACAATTACAGAATCTGTGAAGCAAGATAATGTTACAAATCGCATGATGTTTAATCCGGAACAGCCGCAAATTGAAGAGAAACCTTCATCGCCCGAACCCGAAATTGCGATCGATTCAAGAACTGAATCGCCTGTGCATCAGAACGATGTGATTGAGAGCGAAAGATCTGAAGGCGTGTTCCAGCGTATGTTCAAAACCTTCCAAAACATTGCGACGAACAGTTTTCAAACGTCGCAACAGCAGCGCAATGAGGAGTTAGACGTAAGTAATTCATACCCTGAAAGCAACTCATTCCATCATCACACGAACGTCGAAGAAGAGAACGTCGTTAGCATGGACATGGACCAGGTAGAATCTCTGGTCATGGAGAACCTCGAGTTAGTCAACAGTTTGCAGATGCCCCTAGAAGCAGAAGAGCATCTGGAGATTGATCACGGAGAAGTCACTATTAATGTTCCTGAAGAACAACTACAAGTTGAGGCAACGAAAGAACCTATCATTGATCAAGTTTTCGCAACGAGTGTCGATGGTGAAGCAAACAGTCTGACGGTTGAGAAGAAAGTTAAGGAAAACTTGGAGAAAAGCAGCACAGTTATACGTGTAACTGAGAAAGGGAACGAGTATCAAATGAAGGAGGAAAACAGCGATAGCGAGACGGAATCTAGCTCGGATTTCGAGGACGCGCCGGGCGACAACTCGAACTCCTATTTAGAACTTGACTCACGACTGAAAGTTTACAAAGAGGAAGTTAAAATTGTTGAAGCCCCAAAGGTTAGCACTTTGAGCATCGTCTTGAAAAGCAGCGTCAGGGAAACTGCATCGATTTCAGAAGAGAAGATAATTATTGAATCTGAGCAGCAGGACGAACATGTTACACCAAACAATAAAGTTACAGAAAAATCTAACGCGAAAGAAGTAGAAATAATTAGAACTGCTGATGAAGACAAATCTAAGAAACGCAAGAAATCAACGAAACCATCAACATCTCAAAGTACAAATAATCAGTTAAACAATAACGAAAGTTCCATAATCAAAGAAACCCCAAAATCCAGTAGTATTAAACATAGAAAATCCTCGCACATATCTGAGACAACTTTACAAATTGAAGATACTTCATCACCTAATGCAATTATGGTTGAATCGGGGAGTGTTAAAAATGAATCAATTAAACGCGATAAATCCGAATCTAAAAAGATCATAGAATCTGATTCAAATAACATTAAACTAAGTTCAAATTCAGAAAGTGATGTTTCATCGTCGCAGATTGAGGTCAGCGATGTTTCCGAGAGTGAACAATCGTCGCAACTTGAAGGAACGTCTGTGTCTGAAAGTGAACCAATATCATCGCAATTTGAAGAAAGCAGTAGTCCGAGAAACTCTTTAACGCAAAATGATTCACCGATTGTAATAATGAACGAGCAAAACCCGCAACAAATAGAACAACCGTCAACATCGAAAAATGTTTCGACGGAAATTGTTAAATCTTCGCAAGATATTCAAGTAATTGTAGATAATCGCAAGGTATCAGAGAATTCCTCGAGTTCTCAAGAAAATTTAACCAAAACTCAGAGACGAAAAAATCGTAGGGCTAAAGCAAAGCAGGCGCAATTAAATCAGCAGAATTCCATGGAAAGTTCGGAGCAGTCGGATCAAAAAGTTGCGTCGACAGAAACCAAGAAAGAAATAATCATTGCTTCGATTCCGGTGCAAGAAAAAGTGAGCGTAGAAACGATTAATGAAGTTGTAGTTGCTTCAACTTCGAGTAATAACGCAAAAATTAACACGACAAATGAAATTTTGAGGCAGAATTCGACGGAATCGCAAAGCTCTTCAAGCGGTGAAAAGCGAAATAACAGAAAGAGAAGGAGGCGGAAGAAGAATGGTAAGCAAACGGTTATTGTGAATGAACGCGAAAAAAGTAAAGTTGAACAGAAAGAAAGTTTCATTTTGGAAAAAGTTGAGAAGATAATCATTGATGAGAATGTGGTAAACGGTAAAACTGCAAACAATGATTGCTCGATTTCCAAAGAAGTTTCTGAAAGCAACGGCTCTTCTGAGGTAGAATCAGAAGAAATTTGTGTAGTTGAAATTGAAGAAAATGGAAATTCGAATTCTGAACATGTTAATGAAATTAATGTTGTTACTAACTCTAATGGAAATTTAAAAGATTCCGAGGATAATGAAGTTCTTGTTAAGAGCAAAAGTAAGGAAAAGAAACGTAATAAGCGTGTGCAAAACATTAATTCAACAGATGTTCCTGAAATTGAAAATGCTAATATAATAGAAAATAAAACTTCAAATATTAAACAAAATGGAATTTCTAAAAATTCTTTAAATAAAAGTAGAGAGAATGTTGTAAATGGTGATGCAACCTCTTCGAAGAATGTTGTAGAAATAGAGAATGTTTCTGTAGTTACAAATAATATGCATAATGGAGTTGAAAATAATTCAGCTAAGACAAACTTTTCTGTAGATTCATTAGAAGCAAATAGCAGTTCTAATAGAGTCGAAGATTCTAAAGTCGTGAGTAAAGGAAAAGGAAATAATCGTAATAAGAAACAAAATAATATTGAGGAATTGTCTTTAAGAAATGAGTCTTCAGTGAAGGAAGAAAACGTGGAAAGTGTTGAAATAATTACTCATTCTAAAGTAGTTACTAATACTCAAGATGAGAATCAATCAGAAAGAAGAGTGAAAGGTTTGAAAGTAAAATCTAGTAATAAGGGTGAAGATATTGAAAATCATGCTGAATGTGTTGTAGTTTCCAGCACTGAAATGACAAATGGAAAGCAACAAATACAAGAAGATATTATTGAAAATGAAAAGAGTCAAGTCTCTGTTATTGTTTCTAGCGAAGTAAATACATCTGTTGAAATCAAGGGAAAAGGTAAACAAAATAAGAAAAGGAATTCTGAAAATATAGAAGTAAAGAAGAATGTTACGAAATCAGATTCTTTGAAAGATCATCAAAGAAATTCGAATGTAGTAAAATCTAAAGAAAATTTGTCAACTGCTTCATGTAGCAAGAGTGATTCATCTAATAATAGTTCCGAAAGTAGTAAAAAGTTAATGAAACAAGATAATTTTGATGCAATCCCGAATAATAAACTTTTAACATCCACGTCCGAGGATTCCGAGGATTTTCAAGAAGCAACTAACAAAAATGCAAGCAAATTAGCGAACGGTGTTAGCACGAAGAGCGTAAATATTGTCACTCGCCCATCGAAAATACCAATTTCTCGGCAAAGAAATGTAATCAAAGAACCGATTGTTACTCCGAAGATATCGAAGATTCCGGTGAGGAAAACCGTCAGCGTAGTTAACGTTGCAACGAACGATTCGTCAACGTCCGAAGAAGAATTGGTGAGCGCTTCAAGCGAAGACGCAATGATCAGCAAGCACGGAGAAACCCATCAGATAGCCAAAGATATTCAGAATTCTATGGACACGATCAAGAAATTCACAAAGATGAATTCGATGGACTCGACGACAAGTTCCAAACAACTGTCTTACACGAAGTCTCTGGACAACGATAGTGACTCGTCGGTGTCGGAGAGTAATCTGGAAGAGTTGCTTTCTGGGGAGAGTTCCGAAGATTACGACGACTTCGAGGAAGAGGACGCGAATTACGTTGATGATGGAATGGGAGCCAGGTTGCAGGAGCTGAGCGAGAAAGTCGTGCAGTTGACGACGGAGCTCGTGGAAAACAGTATTATCTTCGACGAAGATGAGGAAGAAGACGATGATGTCGAAGAGGAGGACGAATATGAGGAGGAAGAGTACGAAAGCGGCGATGAAGTGGAGGAAATTGAGGAAGAGGAGGAAGAGAAATTTGTGTTCACCGAACAGTTGACGACCAACTTGAATGTCGAAATTAGACAGCCCACAGAGAGGGAAGTGATGGAGGTAAAAATGAAAATCATAAAAATTATAATAAGCATCGCCATTCCATTTACAGTAAAATAGCAACGAGGAAACTTGGGCTTTCAGTTATTTAAATGTTCTTTTCTTTTTCCCTTTGATTTAGCGTCAAGCGCGAAGGTTGCTGGCCGAGGGTCAGGTGCAGACGTACGAGCAGGCCGAACTTGCCATCAGTCTGCTGTCGTTGAAGTTCGATTTGGAGGAGTCCCTTGAAGCGGTTCAAGGCTGCAGCACGTTGGATTCCGCGCTGGCCTACCTGGAGCAGGAATGCGAACTGTGCGCCGGGAAATGTGCCATGAACAACATGATCTCGATGCTGAAATGCGTGCACAGATGTTGCAAGGAATGCGCGAAGAACTATTTCACTATCCAGATCACGGACAGAAATATCATGGACTGCATCTGCCCGTTCTGCAAGCATCCCGAGCTCTACAGCACGGAAATAACCGAAGACGAAGTTTCCGATTACTTCGGAAACTTGGATATCCTGCTGAAGGGAATCTTGGATGAAGCAGTTCACGAGTTGTTCCAGAGGAAGCTCAGAGATCGTTTCCTCTTGCAAGACCCCAACTTTAAGTGGTGCGTCCATGTATGCTATCTCAATATATTCAATTCTTCAGTGTACTTCAGTTATTTATGATTTCAGTGTTCCTCTGGATTCATAGCGAATCCAAGGCAGAAACGTCTGATCTGCCCGGACTGCAGATCGGTGACTTGCGCTAATTGCAGGAGACCTGTAAGTTGTTGATTATTGATTTTGCAAGTGATGGTTGTTATAATGGTTGTTCTTCAAGTGGGAGAAGCAGCACGAGGGAATCACCTGCGAAAAGTTTGCAGAATGGAAGGAAGGCAACGATCCGGAGAGCCAGGCGAGCGCCGTTCAAAAGCATCTGGCCGACAATGGCATCGACTGCCCCAAGTGCAAATTCCGATACTCTTTGGCAAGAGGCGGTTGCATGCACTTCACCTGCACGCAATGCAAGCACGAGTTCTGCTACGGCTGCTACAAGCCTTTCACGATGGGAGCCAAGTGCGGCGTCAGCGATTACTGTGGAAAGTTGGGATTGCACGCGCATCATCCGAGAAACTGCTTATTCTATTTGCGAGACAAGGAACCCGAAGAATTGCAACATCTATTGACTGTAGGATTGTCCCTTTGCTCTGTTCCGTCCTCAATGTATAACAAAATTATTGCAGACGAACAAGGTGAAATTCGACAAGGAAGGACCCGGTGATAAGGAGGAGAACGCTATGGCGCTCCCCAAATGTCCGATTCAGTTGCAGAAGGAAACTCCGGCCGGTCTTTTGGATACAGTTTGTAACAACGAAGTTGTGACCGGTCACGCAGGACTTTGCAGGTAATTTAGCTGCAGTATTATCCAACAAAATGTCACACCTTTAATTTAGATTTTCATATCGTTGTTGTTATTTGAAATATCTGTAAATTTCTTGTTCTCTTTATGGATATTTCGAGTGCTTTAATGGAATTGATAAGTATTGAATTTAGTTCTATTGGTTCACCATTGATGTAATTGCAGGAATCATTACATAGAGTACCTATGTTTGTTAATTAGGAATAATAGGATAGATCCGTTGCCTCTGCTGAATGCGGATGATTTAGAGACTGTTGTTCGGAGGGCGGCAAGAAAACTGCCCCCGAACGCTTACGGAACTCCAAGAGAAGTGTACAGGCAACGGCTGAGTCAGGTGCCTAACAAGAAAACCATCAACGTATTTCACAGTAGTTCCTAACACGCACTGTTTACTTAGTTTAGTTTTTTTCTTTGTTTGTGCTCTCTTTTCTTATAACTTTGGTTGATTTTGATTTGTTTGTTTGGGTTAGGCTGCACTACATCGAGTATTTAGTCGGGCTGATTGGTAGACACAAAGTGGATCCGATTAATATTCTGGATCTAGTCGAAGTCACTCAAGAGCTTCGGCGTCGCGGCCGCGAAATCCCCGCCAGGCCTCCCTCCACCTCAGAATTTCATTACAGACAAATGCTCTCCAAGGTAACAACAAATACAAATAGACATTAACACTATCTCTAGTCAATTCCGAACGCTTTCCGCTTTCTTTGCTTTTCCATCAAGAGACTAGTGCAGCCTTGCCCTAAAACCCATATGAATCGTAGTACTTTGTTTAGCAAGAACAAACATGCCTAACTGCTCACGTCTTTTAGATCATTGTCGAACATATACCGCTCGAGTGAATGGAAGTCTTGCGGCGATGGAACCCCGAAAGATTCACGCACCGATGATGGTCGCATCGTCACCACGGCCACTGCACCAGTTTCCACTTCCCATAGTTTGTGGTTGATATACATCTAAAGTTATTATTTTATTATTTGATTGCGGAAGAAGGAGAAAATGATGTTTTAGTTCTTCTATAAATTATAAGATTTTTCCGATTTGCGAAACACACGTCAACATTATATGAACCTTAAATCTATTTATTATTAATATTGATTGTAAACTTTATAAATACTGTGCACTTAATATATTATAACTTACTCAAAATCCAAAATAAAGTTTATTAGAATCTATTACATTTGACCATAATTTATTTTGTAAAGTATGAAATAAAGTTAAACAGTATTGTACAGGGTTAACAATGACCTATATAGTGGCGTATAATGCAAACTGTATTTTCAGAAGACTATCCTATATTAAAGATAAGTATATTTGGTTGCACTAAAACTATAAACTTTTAAAGAATTTCTAACAGATGAGTACATTTAATGTTACCAAAACCGAAGAAGTAACTAAACAGATATTCAAATAACACTGTATTGTTTTATTGTTACGTGATTATCTGTAAATTATCTTCAGTAAATGGCAAACTTAAACATACTATCAAAAAGCGATCCGCCACATTTTCAGATTATAAACAGGTGCACCCTCGTGAAGGTTAATG
>JAFMTC010001067.1:507737-520674 GCA_018845635.1 Nicrophorus orbicollis
AACGGATGCACCTCGAGAAGGTTTTCGCACAGACGGTCTTGCCATTCAATGCATATTACTGCGAACATAATACACATGGAATGACCTGGTATTTATACCTTGCATCCATTTAAGAGACGAAGAAGTAATAAAAAAATATAACGAAGCTGTAAAAAAGTTAACATACATGAAGAAATAAATGTAATAGATTGATAATAGGAAAACATTGATAATAGCTGTTGTTTATAGAGAATAGATTGAAGGCAATGTGAAATTAGTAGGCTATATAAAAAATAATAATATTACGAGGCGTCATTTCAAAATCGAATTTACGGCATAATTTGAAAACTTACATGATTAGAAATAACAGCAATTGGTAAAGGAGGTTCAACATTATGTTAATGCACTAACCTTGTTTAATTGCATCGGTGGATCAAGGGATTCAATTGAAATTTCTTTGGAGACGCAGTGAGATGATGTAGTCTTAACGCCGCACAACTCACAATTGCGAGGGAAATCGTTGTGTATCGACCAATCAGAGACGTGCATAGACAAATGTGCAGATGTTCAGGTTGTTGAATTGCAACAAAAACATCGATTTCTTTGCAATAAAATCGCTATCTCCACCGAACACCGGCACATCGCAAAAAAAGGAACGCTAACAAATGTGGAGTGGGGGGACGCGTCGCTTCGCCGTTTTCTATGCAAAATTTTCGAGCCAAAGAAAACGATTTACTCACGTTTCATTGCTGAAATTCAATTAGACCGACCATACCCCATAATGATTTTCCTCGACGTTTCATTTTCCACTGAAAACTAATGAACAAACCACGAATTTTCGCCAATTATTACGTACTTCCATTTAGAATCATGTCAACTTAAGAAAGGGTAGCGCACAATTGAACGTCTCACTCGGCAGACATGCGCAATAAGATTCGCGAGTATGCCAACTGCTTTGAATAAATTCAAAATTTGACAATTGTTCATTAAATTATTTAATAATTAATATTAAACAGAAATAAACTTTAAAAATAAAATTAACAAAAATATTAACATATTGTTGATGAAAATAATTCTAATTCAAATAAGATGTTTATCCAATTGTAAATGAACGAAAATGGTTATGCAAAATGTATTTTCAGATTGAAATTTCAAATTATTTGCGCCACTAAATGTCGCGACAAATTCCCACAAGACTATTTCCCCACGGTTATATAATTGTGAATTTATTATAGGCAACCAAACAACCACGTTTGAAAATATTATTTTCAAATACATTAAATTTTTAATTGAATCGATGTATCATGTGTAATCTGCAAATAAATTGAAATTGTATAATCTCTGGTAATGATTAATTGCATATTATTAACCAAAGTTTCAGAGAAGTACACGTGCCCTAATACGTATACTGAAGTTAGGTTCAGATCTACCTGGAAAATTCGAAATTAATAGTTAAATAATAATTAAAATCTTTAGCTAATTGTCCTAATTATTATTTAATATCTAAAACAATCTATGGATCAGTAGACTTGAATTGATTAAGATGTTTACAATGTTATGCAAAGTTTCCTCTTTAATTGGCTGTCAGTTGGAGCGGAACCATATTTCCGAATTTGAACAATTGTTTAGAAGTACTCCTGAGGAGTATTTGTTTATATATTAATTTATTATACTATTTATTTGTTTTTGACAATGGCTGATGCGGCTGGAGAAAAGCTCTCAAAAAAGTAAGTTGCTCCAAGTAAGGGTTTAACGTGCACATTCCGTAAAAGTTAACCTCAAACATGCTGAAAGTGCTAAACAGATGCAGCGCTGTATTCAATGTGCGAGGCTTGGCCCAAGTCTCGAGAAGGTACAGGGTCTGAAAGCGATGCAATATTGAACTGTATGTAATATGTTTCAGTGAGCTGAAGAGGAGGCTGAAGGCAGAGCAGAAAGCAAAGGAGAAGGCCGAGAAGTTAGAGCAGCAACCACCGAAACCAGCTGCTTCCGCTGCCAAGAAGGTCTCCGAGGAGGAGATCAGTCCCAATGAGTATTTCGCATTGAGGAGTCAGGCCATTGCTAACTTAAAAACATTGGGCAAGGACCAACAGCCTTACCCGCACAAGTTCCATGTATCCACATCACTGGAGCAATTCATTGCTGACTATTCGAGTATTGGAGATGGAGAGGTTAAAGAGACGGAGCTCAGCGTCGCTGGTCGCGTGCATGCTATCAGAGAGTCTGGTGCCAAATTGATTTTTTACGATCTGAGAGGGGAAGGCGTTAAGATTCAAATTATGGCAACTGCGAAGAGTTACGAGAGCGAAGAGAAGTTCGCTGAGGATACTGGTAAAATTCGTAGAGGCGACATCATCGGTGTGAACGGTTTCCCGACCAAAACCAAGAAAGGTGAGCTGTCGGTGATGCCGAAGAAGATCACCTTGTTGTCGCCATGCTTGCACATGCTGCCCCATCTGCATTTCGGATTGAAAGATAAAGAGACCAGATTTAGACAGAGGTACCTGGACATCATCATCAACAGCAGGGTGAGGACTATTTTCCAGATTCGCTCCAAGATCGTTTCTTATATCAGGCGTTTCTTTGACGAGTTGGGTTTCATGGAAGTTGAAACTCCGATGATGAACATGATTGCCGGCGGCGCGACAGCCAAACCGTTCATCACCCATCACAACGACCTTAACATGGATCTGTACATGCGTATCGCGCCTGAGTTGTACTTAAAGATGTTGGTCGTAGGTGGTTTCGATAGGGTTTACGAGATCGGTCGTCAGTTCAGGAACGAAGGCATCGATTTAACTCACAACCCAGAATTTACCACGTGTGAATTCTACATGGCTTACGCCGATTACAACGATCTGATTACCATCACCGAAACCTTGATTTCCGGTATGGTCTACAGCATCCATAAGTCATACAAGATCAAGTACCATCCTGATGGATTGGACGGCGAAGAAGTGGAGATTGATTTCACACCGCCGTTTAAGAAGATCCCAATGATTCCGGCGCTCGAGAAAGCGCTGAACGTCAAGTTCCCTCCTGCTGTGGAGATGAGCAGCGAGTCTACAAACAAATTCTTGAGCGATTTGTGTATTAAGCACGGAGTGGAGTGCCCGGCACCGAGGACGACCGCCAGATTATTGGACAAATTGGTCGGAGAATACATCGAAGAGACCTGCATCAATCCGGCTTTCATTACCGAGCATCCGCAGATCATGAGCCCTCTGGCGAAGTGGCACCGCGACATCCCCGGTCTGACCGAGCGTTTCGAACTGTTCGTTATGAAGAAGGAAGTGTCCAATGCGTACACGGAGTTGAACGATCCCGTCGTGCAAAGGCAACGCTTCGAACAGCAAGCAAAGGATAAGGATGCCGGTGATGACGAGGCACAGATGGTCGATGAGACCTTCTGCACGGCCCTGGAATACGGTCTGCCACCGACGGCCGGTTGGGGTCTCGGCGTCGACAGACTCACCATGTTCTTAACCGATAACAATAACATCAAGGTAAATATAGTCTAAACGAAATTGTGTAAAGGTAAAATTAATTTATTTCATTCTGTTTTTCAGGAGGTATTGTTGTTCCCAGCAATGAAGCCAGATGACCCAAACAAGCACAAGGAGGAGGATGAACAGCAACAAACTCCAACATCCAGTTAAAAATTAATTATTAAGAATAAACAATTGAAGTTCTAATTGTCCTCTTCTTTTTGTAAAGCTGATGTAGAGTTGTAATGTTCACCTAATCTGTAGAGATGTCTGTGGTACGTCAAGGTTATTGGTGTTCCCTTGAATTTCTCTCCTTGTACAGTCGTTGGTCCAGTGGATTGAATCACTTTTATTGGGCAGCTCAGTACATTGGAGAGTGCGCGCAATTCTAATTGCCCTCCCCACACTTTGGTTTTGGCTACGTTGTGGCAGTATTTCTCGAATTGTTCATCACTTAAAAGCTCCTCATCATCATTGCACATGAATGGGATGAAATCATCTTTGTTCTCCCTGATAAAAGTGGCAGTCATTAGTCTCAGTTGGTCCACATTGTATGTTTCCCTGTCTGTGATCTCCAGTTGATGCTGCACTGCACAGTACATGCAGTTCCCATCCGCTGGGATGTCATAGATTTGCAAATTGTCTTTCTTCAAGACTTCCATAATGGAATGGAGCTCCAGCGCTCTAGGTCCACTCTTGTTGATCTGCTCCTGCTCTTTTATCCTCTTATCGCTCTCCTTATCCTCAGCCTCCTTCTTGTTGCGCCTCCTCTGAGCCTTGCTCACCCTCTTCTCCGGCACCACTTCATTTCCTGCATCCCCATTCTGCACAACTTCTTCGGAAACCCCGTCGCCGTTTTGAGGCTGCTCCGCCAACTCCTGCTTCTGACGCTCTTCCAGCTCCTTTTCAAGCTGGTCGATGATTTCTGACACTTCCTTCTTCTTTTTCTTGTCGTTCTTCGGAATGCTTTTCTTCAGGGCTGTGATCTTTCCTTGAAGATCTTTGCGTTCCTTACGGTGCCGTTGCAGGATATCTTCCTTCTCATCACTGGAATCCATTTCGAACTACAATAAACCTCTAATTTTGCTCGCAAGATAAAATAGGTTATAAACGAATATAAATAAAAAAAATAATACTACCTTCACTCACTTGTTAATAAATTAGTCACTACAATGCTACCAAAAGTTGGAAGACATCTATACCAACATTGCAATAATTAGATTAGCAAATTGATAATATAATTACTTGAAAATGCAGTAATAATAACAAATATATTAATTTGTCTCTACTAGGAATAATTACAATATGTAATAAATACAAAGTGTGAAGGTTACTGCAATTTTTCCATCTATCGATTACCAATTATAAAAAAGTAAATATATTTAAAGGATTTAATTTTAGATTAGAGGATATAAAACAAAAAGATAACACTAGCACACTATAACTTTATTAATCTGATGATATATGAATTAAAAAAATGCTTATTCAGTTATTTAATTAAAAGCAATTAGCATTGAAACATTTTCCTAATTGGAATCTAATAATCTTGTGAATAGAATAACAGTCAAATATTCATTTAGACATATCAATCTTTAATTGAATAGAAGCAAATCAAGAAATAAGACAATTGTTAATAATACAAACAATATTGTGTTGTTGTTATTATGTAACGAAAATAAATATAAATGAAAGATAACAGGTGGTATTAATGAAGATTATTGATAAATGAACAGAAAAACGTAAAATCATCATTTTTTTAATGGATTTGGTTGGAATGCAATATGTTTGCATGATATTTGGAAACATGTAATCAAACAACAACAAAAAAACAGTGAATCTGTGGAAAAGTTTATTTTTATGTAATAATTTGATCATCTCGCATTACATCTTATAGACCTACTTATAGATAAAATTATTAGATATCATATTAATTTTTTGTGAGTGAAAAGACAACGTTTTTGTCTGAGGGCGTTTGCTTATCACCTAAGTTTTATCAATATTTATTCGATGGTTATCGTTTTTTTTTTTTTCAGAAATCCTGAAGTAGCGAAGGACCGATTATCTCGACCATATAAACATTCCTACAGTCGTAAAGACTATGAAGTGAAATACCTTACAAAAAAATCTATAGTAATCCATGTGTTTGTGTCATGTGTGAGAGATTTATTAATTGATTATCAAATGGACTAGATAACGAGATAAATTTGATAATGAGGTGTACAGAAGCCAGGCGCAAATTATTTCAATTAGTAAAGTGCGCGACGCGATCGAAGCAAATATGTACGGACAGGAAGAGAACAATTACAGGAGTCAGGAACCCGTAAGGTTACCACGAATCGATTCCAAGAGCATGGGCTCCCAAATTAATCAAGGCTACGAACTCGATGAATATAATAATTCGCAACCACAGCAATCCTATTCGAATGCATATAATACTGATCTGCAGAATTTTCCTAAAAAGAAATCCGTTATTGGTATGGTATATTTTTATTGTTATTAGAATATAGTTCATTATAGTTGAATTTGAAGTTGATTATAGTTGATTATAGTTGAATTTGAAGTTGTTTATAGTTATGTATAGTTGAGTATAATTGATTGTAGTTTAGTATAGTTAAATATGAGTGATATCATTTAGAAATAATGTTAATTGAATTAAAATTAGTTAATTCCTTCTTAAATTACAATGTAATTTAACAAAAAAGTAGAAATTTCTATTATTGTGATTAAATGAAACAATATACTTTTTTTACATTATAAATTTCAGTTCCGAAACTAAGGATCTTTTTGGCTGAATTTTTGGGCACAGCAACCCTGATGTTCGTCGGTTGCATGGGAGGCACAGCTTACTCTTTCGGATTTGCCTTAGTTTTGATTGCTCAGGTGAGTCTCTTGCCTGTTTCATTCAATTGATTTATATTACTTTTTATCGACGAGATAATAGCTCGTCAATTGTTAACACTGATTGCTATGTTCATACTCAATTGGAGCATACGGTTCGCTAATTAATTTTTGCGACGTAAATTAAAAGAAAAAAAAACGTAACGCAATGTAATAAAGCATGTAACAATGCTCCGAACGTTTACGTCTTAATTTGGCTTTGTTCCTTGGAAATGAGGCGTCGCGACGGGCACGTTATAAATGCGACGGGAATCGTTAACGCGTTCAAGTGATTGCTGCACGATGAATCCACAATTGCTGCAGAACATTGCAGCAATTTTTGTCGTGGCATCAGCACCAGACCAGTGCGAGATCTCATCGAACAAGGAGCTGAAGCAGTACTACGAAAACAGGATAGAGCGGCTCGAGTTGATCCCAGAAAACAAGCAGGTATTTATCGATTATTTAAAGAGTCAGGATGAGAAGGTGGAGAGAGCAATAGATGAACTGGAGGACGAGTGCAGTATTGTTGAGGACTCAAACGACTTGAATTTTTTGAAAGAAGACTTACATTACCTATCAGACAATTATGTGTTGGACGTGTGCAGTTTAATAGAGACGATAGAGAAGAGATTGCCGAGAGCCGAGGATGCTGGAAGGAGTATCGTGCAATCGCACAATCTTTCAGATGCATCTCATAAGGCGAGATTGAATGTAAAGTATAAGATCGATTTGCTTCACGATTCCGTCATGAACGGGATTTACGATGCGTCTTATCAGAAAACCACGAAATTCCTCAACGACTTGTACAAATATCTGAAAGAGATTAACGATCTGATGAACTGTCCTCCGAATAAAGTGATCGACGTCGTCGGTCCTCTTTACGAACCGCTCTCCAAGTTAATATCCGGGGATCTACCTGATATATCCGACATCGCCGATCCCGACAATCCCATTTCCAACATTTGGTTACTGTTCAACGATGAACCTATCGCTGACACTAAGCAAAACCCTGAAGTTGATTCAGACCAAACGCAATGCGGTCAAGATGACCCAGAATGCCTTGAACCGCACTTCGAAAAGTGTAACGGTAATTGCATTCCGGATTGCGATCCTAGGAGCAACGACTGTCCGAAGAAATGCTCCAAATCGCATCCATCGTGCGTCATTAAGATACCATCTGATTATGAACTCTCCACTCCGACTTACGAGACCTGCCAGGATCGGTACTGCCATCCAGACTGCGACCCAGACAAAAACGATTGTCCATTATATTGTCCACCGAACGAGCCGCATTGCGTAATCACTATTCCAATGGGATCGACGATAAATGCACCGGCGCTAATTGAATGCAAACCGAACGATTACAATTGCAAAATCGATTGCGATCCAAAGAAACACGAATGTCCGAACAATTGTCCACACGTCAAACCTAATTGCGCCTTCAGGGTGCCTGAGCAATTCCCCGAGTCTCATAAACCGACGTACCTGAGGTGCCTTCCGAACGATAGGCAGTGCATACCGGATTGCAACGAGAACAAGAAATGTCCATCGACCTGTCCCAAAGGTAAACATAAATGCATCGTGAGGCTTCCGACCAACTACAAACCTCAACCTCCCACATACAAGAAATGCTCACCTGGAGATAAACAATGCAAACCGGACTGCGATCCGCACCGTAACGAATGTCCGCTCTTTTGCTCCCCCGATAAACCACACTGTGCTTTAATCATCCCAGAAGACATCGATACAAATATGATTCCTAGTATTTTCGAATGCCCAGTCGATGATCACAATTGCGTGCCGGATTGCGATCCCAAGGAAAATACTTGTGCTGGAACATGTCCACCTGGTTCCCATCGTTGCGTTCTGAAGATCCCGCATCAGTTCAGCAAATGCACACCTGACGATCATCCCTCCTGCAAAGTGAATATAAAACCACCGCACACCAATAACAAGCTTGTCCCTAAAATGACCTTCACCGTGTGCGAATTAGGAGATCCCAATTGCAAAGCGGAATGCGATCCTAGAAATAAATGTAGCGAAACATGTCCGAATGGTAAACTAAAATGCACGTTTTTAATTCCCGAATTCGATAAGCTGGAATCACCTAAAGCGATCGGATGCAGACCGAACGACAGAACGTGCGTACCGACTTGCTATCCAAAGAATCACGACTGCCCTTTATTCTGTCCTCCATTGAATCCGCGGTGCGTCATTAAGGTTCCTCAGGATCAAGTAGATGATTTCTACGATGGTCTACCAGAGTTCTTGGTGTGCAACAATCGACATGATCCGGAATGCACGGTAGATTGCATTCCGGCCAAAGGAAATTGCCCGATTGGTTGTCCCAAGACTAATCCGAAATGCACAATTTTCGTTCCACCTCCGTGCGATACAAGCGATCCGCAATGCGAGGAAATCTGTGACGTGAACGATCACAGCTGCACCGATCCATCTAAGCTTAACGAACCTATAATAAACTATATTAAGTGCAAGAAACCTTACACGCCAGAATGTACCCCCGATTGCATCCGACAAGAAGACTGCACGCTGCTGGATTGTCCTCCGGGAAAACGTGTTTGCCCTTTCAAGATTCCAGAAGATTTCCAATTAGAAAAACCAAGAGTTGTATTGTGTTACAATAATGACCCGAGTTGCATTCCTGAATGCAGTCCAGTCTTAGGTGATTGTCCATTATACTGTGCACCGAATCAACCGCACTGTACGATTCGTGTCAATGCAGATGAAATTGGAGATTCAACACTGCCAACATACGTGGAATGCAAACCTAAAGATCCTTATTGCAAAATCGACTGTGCTCCTGGATACAGCAAATGCTTGACTATATGCCCCAAAGAGAAACCAAATTGCATCGTCAGAATTCCACAGCAATTTCCAACGCTTGAAAACAATTCAGATATATGCATTTACGCTCCGGAAGATCCAACATGTGAGAAATGCGATCCCAGAGATCCTAATTGTGTGGATGTATTAACAAGCAGCGAAGATATAAATGATCAAATACCAAGTTTCGTCAGATGCAAACCACATGATAGGTCTTGCAAACCTGATTGTTATCCTGAGAGGGGAGATTGCAAGGATCGTTGTCCTCCTGGTAAACCGAACTGCGTATATAAACTACCAGACGATTTCAAACTTGCTAATCCGGAAGTTGTAAAGTGTTCTAAGTGGGATCGCTCTTGTAAACCAGACTGCCATCCGAAGAATGGGGATTGTCCGCTGTTCTGTCCTCCCTACGACATGCACTGTATCCTACACGTTCCAGAAGATGAACTTAAACACTCTACATTACCTACTTTCATTGAATGCGACACAACAGACTGCCCCATCGATTGTGATCCAGAAAATAACGGTTGTCCATCGATTTGCCATAGCAAAAATCCAAATTGCATTTATAGAGTACCGAAACAGTTCACTAAACCAGAAAAGCCAGACTCTTACTGCAGTAGTGTTCCACATGATCCAGCCTGTCCAAAGCATAACAGTTTCCCGAATGATGAACCAATGTATTACGAGCCGGACAACTCAAAGGTCGCAATTTTCGTTAAATGTAAGAAATTCGATCCGGATTGTCGACCAGATTGTGATCCGAAGAAAGGTGACTGTCCAAAACTGTGTCCTCCGAAGAAACCGCAGTGTGTCTACCGAATTCCTGATAGTTATAAACCGAAAAAACCGCAAGTTTATAGATGCAACAAGAACGACAAACAATGTAAAGCGAACTGTCATCCTCTGAAAGGCGATTGTCTAACGGTTTGTCCACCACACGATCCGAAATGTGTAAATATATTGGAAGACGACGAAATGTACGAAGAACTTCTGCCTGATTTTATGGAATGCGATCCCGAGGAGGAAGAGGAATGCGTGTTTGATTGCATGCCAGAAATGGGGGATTGCGTGTGTCTCAAGGACAAACCGCATTGCCAACTTACAATTCCACCATCGTTCAATGACTGCAAACCGGATGCTGAGTACTGTTCACTAAAATGTCGTGCAGGTGATGTAATATGTTGGCAAGACAATGATGTCGATCCAAATGAAGTAAACTTCGTGAAATGCGATAGATCTGATCCAGGATGCAGACCAGATTGCTTACCCAAAATGAACAATTGCCCGAAGAAGTGTCCACCAGGAAGACCAGGTTGTGTGTACAAAATTCCACACGACTACGAACCGAATAAACCAAAGCTTATAATTTGCCATAAAAGGGATCCTAAATGTATTCCTGATTGCTCTTTAAAGACTGGAGATTGCCCATTACCAGTTTGTCCACCAAATGATGTAAACTGCATCATTAGACTATCAGAGGATGAAGTCCCCGAGGACTCAACTTTACCAACATTTATTCAGTGTCACTATGACGACATGCAATGTCATATTGATTGCATACCTGAAAAGAACGAATGTCCGATCATATGCTCTGAGACTGATCCTCATTGCATTATCACTATTCCAGGACTTTATGAAACGTTGCCTGATAATTCGGAAATCTGTAGAAATGATCATAATAATCCAATGTGCCCAAAAGAACAACCAGAATATGAACCTACATTTGTGAAATGCGATGAAAATGATCACACCTGTACACCTGATTGCATTCCAGAATACCATGAATGTCCTAAAAAGTGCCCTGCAAGAAGTCCAGGTTGTGTGTACAGGATTCCAAACTGTTACATACCAAATAAACCAAAGCTTGTAATTTGCCATAAAAAAGATCCTAAATGTATACCTGATTGCTCTCTAAAGACTGGAGATTGCCCATTACCAGTTTGTCCACCAAATGATGTAAACTGCATCATTAGACTATCAGAGGATGAAGTCCCTGAGGACTCAACTTTACCAACATTTATTGAGTGTCACTATGACGACATTGAATGCAAAGTAGATTGTATACCTGAAAATTACAATTGTCCGATGATATGCCCTGAGTTTGATCCATATTGCATTATCAGAATACCGGCAATTTATGACACGTTGCCTGATAATTCGGAAATCTGTAAAAATGATCTGCATAATCCGATGTGCGCGGAAGAACAAGAATATGAACCTACATTTGTAAAATGCCAAGAAAATGATCATAACTGTATACCTGATTGTATTCCAGAACGTCATGAGTGTCCTAAGAAATGTCCTCCAAGAAGTCCTCACTGTGTATATAGGATTCCACATGATTACGTACCAAATAAGCCGATGCTTATGATATGCCATACAAGAGATCCAAATTGCATACCCGATTGTTCTGTGAGGGCCGGAGATTGTCCATTGCCAATGTGTCCTCCGAATGATATAAATTGCGTGATTAGACTGTCAGAGGATGAAGTTCCTGAAGACTCAACAATACCAACATTTATAGAATGTCACCATAACGACTTGGAATGCCATGTTGATTGTATTCCTGATAACAGCAATTGTCCCATCATATGTCCAGAGATTGATCCACATTGCTTTATCAGGATACCAGCACTTTACGACACGTTGCCTGCTACTTCTGAAATCTGTAGAAATGATCCTCATAATCCAATGTGCGCTGAAGAACAACCAGAATATGAACCAGCATTCGTGAAATGCGATGAAAATGATCATACCTGTACACCTGATTGTATTCCAGAACATCATGGGTGTCCTAAAGAGTGTCCTTCAGGAAGTCCTCGTTGCGTATATAGGATTCCACATGATTATGTACCAAATAAGCCGATGCTTAAGATATGCCATAAAAGAGATCCAAATTGCATACCCGATTGTTCTGTGAGGGCCGGAGATTGTCCATTGCCAATATGTCCTCCGAATGATATAAATTGCGTGATTAGACTATCAGAGGATGAAGTTCCTGAAGACTCAACAATACCAACATTTATAGAATGTCACCATAACGACTTGGAATGCCATGTTGATTGTATTCCTGATAACAGCAATTGTCCCATCGTATGTCCAGAGATTGATCCACAATGCATTATTAGGATACCAGCACTTTATGACACTTTGCCTGCTAATTCTGAAATCTGTAGAAATAATCCTCATAATCCAATGTGCGCGGAAGAACAACCAGAATATGAACCAGCATTCGTGAAATGCGATGAAAATGATCATACCTGTACACCTGATTGTATTCCAGAACATCATGAGTGTCCTAAAGAGTGTCCTCCAGGAAGTCCTCGTTGCGTATATAGGATTCCACACTACTTCAAACCAAGTAAACCAGCTCTTGTAATATGCCATAAAGGAGATCCAAATTGCATACCCAATTGTTCTGTGAGGGCCGGAGATTGTCCATTGCCAATGTGTCCTCCAAATGATATAAATTGCGTGATTAGACTGTCAGAGGATGAAGTTCCTGAAGACTCAACAATACCAACATTTATAGAATGTCACCATGACGACTTGGAATGCCACGTTGATTGTATTCCTGATAACAGCAATTGTCCCATCATATGTCCAGAGATTGATCCACAATGTATTGTTAGGATACCAGCACTTTATGACACGTTGCCTGCTAATTCTGAAATCTGTAGAAATGATCCTCATAATCCAATGTGCGCTGAAGATGAACCAGAATATGAACCAGCATTCGT